>CM027122.1:45378169-45550422 GCA_015476505.1 Urochloa ruziziensis
GAAGGCACCTCCTTTTGTTCCCCATCCATGCCCTCCAAATAAGATCCAAGGGGCCAGTAAAGAACCACCAAGCACGGCGAGTTTTCACCGGGCAGGTGATTCCAATAAGGCAACAACGGGCACTTATTGACGGTCGTCCGGTCGTCCCCGTCCAATCAAGAAAGAAAGCGCACATACACGGCCTCTCCCATGCTCTGATGCTCATTCCACTTCCTCGCTAGCCCCTTCAACCTCTCGCAGCAGGCAGTACACCACCACTGCAGGCAAAAGCGAGTTCACGCGTGAAGGAGGGCTTTCTTCTCCCCCGGTACGTTCCCTGCAGAACTCACGAGCTTCCTCCGCGTCTCCGCTCAACCGGCTGCAGCCACATTTCCGACCTCGTCAGCTTGGCTGTGCTTGGGGAAGAGATGAAGGACGTAGTGGGGAGCCCCGGGACGCGGGGCGGTTTGGCGCTGAGGGTGTCGCAGTTCGTGTGCGCTCTCGGCTCTCTTGCAGCCATGGGCTCTTCTTACGGCTTCTCCAACTACAGCGCCTTCTGGTATACTGCCCCAAAGTGCTTCTTGCATCTAGGTGAAAATGTGTGTTCTGTGGGTTTGTCCAGCCGTGGTTTCTTGCGACTTAGTCTGACACAAGTGACATTATTGGTTCAGGTAGAATGTGCTTCTGTTTTCTAGTTCTGTTTCCTTTCTTTGCTTAAGTATATTGCTGAGTTTTGAGGTAGGGTGCTATATGCATGCTAAATTTGGTGGTTGAAGATGCAGTTTTGACACTTCTTTTTTTTTGAGTGGTAGTTTTAGATCTTTCCAAGGGATATTAATAATCTGTGAAAAGATCAAAATTTGGGCTTATGCTTTTATGTTTTCTTATTAAAAATTTAAGATTACTAAACTTTGGACCTTCCTGAGGTTAGTTTTGAATTCTTTTAAGTTTTGTAGTGTTTCTTCTTTCTTTCTTTCTTTCTTTCTTTTTTGTTTACCACAAACAGCTTTCATCTATGAGATTAAGTCCCCTTTTTTCTTCCCTTCCAATCAAGTTATTTTCCCCCCCTTCCTTTCATTTCTTATGTTTGACATTTGGCTGTTTCGGGTATGACTTGGCATTCTGGCAAGTGAAGTGAACCGGAAACGCTGATGGAATTGACTGGCTTGTTACGGCAGTTTAGGGCAACTTCTGGTCGTAAATGTAGTCTTTGAATTTGGATTTTTAGTTTCAACAATTGGACAGGAATGCGGTCATGTACATTGCACAATGAGAGATCTGCATCATGAAAAAAATATTGCAAAGAACAAGGTTACCAATTTTAGGGGTATATATCCGGATAATAATAGAATTACATAGCTGAGATATTTGTTCTTGGCTTTGAGGTGTTTATTACTGCTCAGTATTGCTTCATCATGTGCTCTGTTTAATATATATACATCCTTGCCATCATACATATTCCTCCTTGGATCACCTGTTCTGATCTATCGTTCTTTTATTTTTCCAGTTACTTGGCTTTTCAAATGACCCTGCAGCTTATATGGAGTTTCATCCTTATTTGTATTGATGTCCATTCTTTGAAGACTAACTGGGATCTTCACAGCACTGGGAATTTATGGAAGTATGTTATAGGTGACTGGGTACGTCATTTGCTTTGACTCATCAAGTATTTTGGTAGAATTAATTCGTCCCAATAATTGACTGGAAAATGAACAAAACTTCCTGTAAATCCATCCCATTTTGGTTTGTTTTGCAATTTCCCCTGTTTTAACTTCAGTGTTGGAAAATGGATATCTTCAATCTTCACATATCTAGATAATTTTTGCCATCTCATTTTGGTGTAGCTTATTTGTATGATCACCAATAAATGGATACATGGAATCGTCACATATCTAGATTTGCCAAAAAAAAAAAACTGAGATTGCTGGTACTACATATCAGTCAAGTATTGTTTCCAACTATATTTCAATTAATTATAGTTTGTTTCATGCCACAATAGATCTGATGGCCAGGAAAAGACAAAACTAAGCAAAAACACTTTTTTGGTTATTATGGTTTCCGTTGCTGCAGAACCACTGTGAACTACGCTAACCAATGCCCAAAAAAGAAAAAGTTTCTGTATGTGCAAAAGATATGCAGACTTAGAAAACAGAGTCATATTCCTTTTTTTATTAGCACAATGTCATAGTAGTAATGTTCAAACAACGCTCAAGATCATACATCGAGCATCAACAATGAACTTTTTGTTTTTATTTAACGAATATGCTTACCAAGATCCACTGTTGTTTTGCAGCATTTTCCCTGCTGCCATCTGTATTATATCCTTTATTTTAGACAAGCGGGACATAATTACAATTTGAAACATCATTTTATTTTTCTTATTGTTTTCACCGTACCACGGTATCTGTGGCTAAATGAATTCTGCAGTGCCATACTACTCGATTCTTCTTTCGTCAAAATATCAAACGATTAGCAACTGAAACATTCAGAGAATCATATCATGTTATTTGTTACAGCTCTTGGCGATGGGCACAATGGCAGCAGCTTCTTCCTCTACCGGTGTGGCCATTCTTCTTGAAACAGACGTCAACTTCTGCAGGGTGTACCCGTATCTCTCATGCAGCCGGTACAAGGTTTCGGTCATCCTAGCATCCATGGCATGGTCGTTCATGGCTGCATCTGCTGGTTCCACATTCTGGCTGCTTGTTTCACTTTCCGAGTGACTTCATGTGTTCTATCACCGTCCTGTTGCAACTCTGCTTGAGACAATTAGAGTGGAGATGCAGCTGTTGCGCTGCGTAGATTTTCATTGTACTCTGCGTGAGAGATGTTTTCCTAGTTTAGTAGTAGTTCAAAGAGCAAGGGAAGAAGGATTCCATGTGTTGTTGAGAGAGGGCGAGAGGTGAACCATATTATTATCGACAAAATTAATCGTGACTACCGCCCCTCAATACGTACAATGCAATAGATTCTGAACATCTGTTGAAAACTGTCCGTGTAACTTTGAAATCAAACCTCCCCTAATATAAATGTGTGTTCTAGGGTAGGAAGAGTGGTTAACCATATAATGCAACAAAATACAGTAAAGAATCAAGGTCCTCTTTTTTCAAACATTAAGGGGAGGTGAACCATATTGTGCAACATTATGAAGTCGATGCAAACACTAATGCTATGCAGTTGTCTTTCATCTAGGAAAATATGCAAGTTTTCTAGGCCAAGCAAACTTTGTTTTTTTTCTTTGAAACATTAGCAGGAGCATTGCTATATCATATAAGAAGGACCAAGCAAACTTTGTAACATTTCACATATCCATCTTATGCCATGGCAGCATTAAACAGATTTGCATGAAGAAAGATGTGATTGGAGTTACTTTTTAAGTGCATCTAGAAGTTAGAACTGATTAAAAAACTACTAACGTATTGTCAGGGAGACCTGGCAGCATATGGAATGTTTCTGAAAAATCTGAATTTTGTACCAAGCCAACATGCACCCTTATTTGAAAATTAGGTCCATTATTATGATGCATTCACTCCAATGCAAAACCAAACATGACTATAGGCCACAGTTGATTTATTCGAAAGGGCACTGTAAAACTATGCTAAACATTTTTCCATTGTCCCACATAGTTAACCTGACACAAGAATCTCACAATGAAAATCAGTAGCTTATGAAAATGTTCACAAGAAAAAGAAAATGAGCGTCAGAAATGACATGCTCGAAGTATTGTTTGTCCCAAGACCAAACCTAACGTTTATAAATGTATAAATTAAGAAATATACTTATCTGGTTCTGAAAAAACGGTTATCTCAATAAACCTCGCACATCACAGCACTGACACAGATTCTGCTTAAAAGAAATCAGGAGCGAAAAGAAAACATGCCCACTTTTAATTAGAAACGCTAGACAGAACGCGTGAACGAGCAAACAAAGTCACCTGAACTGCATTTAACATTCTTTTGACATGGAGTCTCGCTTCAAAAGGAATGGAAGTATCTGTGATCGATGCATGGCAAAGAAAAAGTTGTAGATCGATGCCCCCATGCCTGATTACTTGGACATGGTTGATGGAGCTGGTAGCTTCGTTCTATTGATGCAAGCGCGTTGAGGGAACTCCAAAATAAAGCATGCTACTGTGCTTTCCGCTTGAGTTTGACACAAAGTGCCATCTTCACTGTTACAAAAGATGGAGTTGGGATAGCTCTCGTCACCTTGATCTTTCAGGATTTTCTGTGGCGGCATGGTACATTCACTTCAAGAAACATACATACTAGTCCTGGCAACCATGCACACTGGTCGCCGCCTACATGCTACAGCATACAGCGATGCAGCCACAGTGTAGGTGAGGCTTGAAATTTTCTCACTGCCACGTACTCAGGATCGGATGCTTAACTCTTGTTTCTTTACAGAGTGCAACTAACGTCAATGTCCAAAATGATGTGGACTCCATCTAATCACATCTGACCATCCTGCAGCACAATAATATTCTACCACCCATCAGCATGGTATCGACCTGAAAATTTTAACTCTGGCATCGTCGGCAAGGGCAATGGCAATGGCAAAATCAAGGCTTGAAACTTCTTTATCCTATTGGAGCACTGATCTTTGCTTACGTTGTGGCTGCTCTGAATGTTTTAAAGAAATGATATTTTCTAAAATCTGTTAGACTTTGTTATTATATGGGACGGATCAAATTCGACGGTTTCTTGCAACCTCTTCAAAAATGGTTCCTTGACCAAGCTAGAATGTCTTCTACATTAAACATAGTGGTCGTATATTATTAGGATGCTGTTTAAGGTGAATTTCGTGCAGAAGCTATGCAAGCCTACGAAAGCAATGTTGCTCGCCGCCTACTCCTTTATGCCTGGCCATTGTATATTTGTATTATTTGTGGGCTTAGAAACTACATGCAAAGTTAGCCAAGTCAAACTTGTCCAAGTGTTTGTATTATACTCGGTTCATTTCGAGAAAAAAAAAGGTGCTTGTATTATACTTAGTTATGATGTTGCATTGAATTTTATGTGCAAATGGTGAAATTTAGTGTAGCGACGTTTAAATTAGCTATCATCATCACTTTTATTATTTGTGGAATCTCCAAAAAGTGTTGAGACTATAATCATACTCCCTCCGTCCCAAAATAAGTGAACATCTCACTTCCCAAGAAGTCAAACGCTTTTAAGTTTGACTAAGAATATATAAAAATAGTAGCAACATTTGTATCTCTAAATAAGCTTATTACGAAAGTATACTCAATGCTCAATCTAACGATGCTTATCATACGTCATAAATAGTAGAAGATTTTTTATAAAATCTGGTCAAATCACTAGCAGAGAAGTGGACATCTGCACCGGTTAGGAACCCACATTTAACACCGGTTTCCCAACCGGTGCAGATCTTCCGATGCTAAAAGGGTGCGCTTTAGCACCGGGCCAAATACCCGGTGCTAAAGGCAACTTTTAGCACCGGATGGTAACATCGCCCGGTGCTAAAGGCCCTACGCGTAAAAAAAATTAAATTGCTCCTCCTACTTCTCATCTCTTTCTCTCTCCTCTTTTTTCTTTCCCCACCTCATCGTTTCTTCTGTTCTTGTTCTTCGAGAACAGAAATTGTTCTTCAAGAACAAAAGACAAGGGTAGAAAGAAAAATGAGAGGAAAAAAGAGACGAGAAGTAGCAAGAAATTCACTTGGATTACAACATTTAATCTAAAATTACAAAGAATCAATATTCAACAAGAAGAAATTCAATCTAAGTTCATAGATTCCACACCATTCTACTGAATTTTCCAAAAAAAGGGCATCCTCATCTTGCCTGACCAAGCAACGCCGCGCCACACGCCCTCCCACGCCTGCTCGAGCTGTCGCGCCCTCCAGCGCCACCGGCGCGCGCCGCGCCGCCAGGCAACCCCGGCCAGAGCAGGCCCGCGCCCGCACGCGCAGCGCCGGACTGGCCCCCGCGCCGCCACTCGCCCGTGCCGCCGCGCCACTGCGGCCTGGCCTGCGCCGCCGCCGGCCTAGCCCCGCACCGCCGGCCCGGCCCCCGCGCCGCCGCTCGCGCCGCTGCGGGCTGGCCTGTGCCGCCTGCGTGGCCCGCGCGCCGCCGGCCTCCAGCGCCAGCTCGCCCCCGCAAAGCATGAGAAGGAAGAGAGAAAGGAGAAGTGAGGAGAAGGAAGAAAGAAAAGGAGAAGGGAGGAGATGATAAGGTTGAAGAAAGAGAAGGAAGGAAGAGAAAAAGAAAAAAGAAGATGGAGGCCACGTACTGCCCACCGCGTGCTGCCCCTTTAGCACCGGTGGGAGCCTCCAACCGGTGCTAAATGCGCCCCTTTAGCACCGGTGGGAGCCTCCAACCGGTGCTAAATGTACCAGACGTATTTAGCACGGGTTGGAGGCTCCCACCGGTGTTAATGGGCAGGCTTTGGCACCAGATGTTGGCATCAACTGGTGCTAAAGTCCCCCATTTGCTCCTTGTAGCCCCTATCAGGCCTCTATTTGTTGGATCCGGTGCTAAAGCTCTATTAGCACCGGGTCAAAAAATGACCTATGTTTATGTGCTCCGCGGATGCCTCATTCTCTTCTAGTGAATTAAAAAGGTTTGACTCCTCGAGAAACGAGATGTCCACTTATTTTGGGACGGAGGGAGTATTATCTAATCTCGGTAATGAGCGCGTTGATGGCTAGCAATTTAATGGAACATGTTGAATCTCTTAACCATGCGTGAACTGGTTTCGCAAGAGAATAAATAAAGGGGCAGGCATTTACAACAAAATTACTTATGGCGATGTCAAACTTCAACTGTTCATAAGGTGTTTATACAATTTTACAATCTTTCTTCTTTTTTTCTCCTGCAAAATCAACCAAGACTGTTGCAAGAAAGTGCATTGCTTATAAAGAGTTGTCGGGAGATTTAATTTGCCATTATCCTGACGCTTCTTCTCATTCCGAAGGAGTATGCTGTGTGCACGCATGGACAACCTTGAGTTTCCATAATATAATGAGACGACCCTAAAACTAAATCCAATACGAATGCCCGATAGCATGTTCAAAATTTTGAGCAGCAGAGCAAAGCTTGCCGGTTGCCACACAAAGTAAAGCCCAGGATAAATTGAACACAACCACGCGTGCTTTGTGTGTTGCAGTTGCTGGGAAACTATGCCCGTGTTTAGTTGGGCCCGAAAAACAATTTTTTTTTGGATTTCGGCCTTTCGGAACTAAACGGGCTGGGCGAAATTTTTTGCTTTTCGGCCTGTCAGGCCCAAACAGGACTGGCGGCGGTCACGGGGGTATACCCCGCACCTCACCGACGCCGCGGCCACCCCTCATCATTCGCCTCCTCCCTCGCCCGAGCGTCAAACCCTAGCCCTTCTCTCCCCGCAGCCGCTTTCGCTCTCGCTCCCAATCCTGCCGCCGCGTTGCATCCTCCGCCACATCGCCGCACATGTCCACCAGACCCGGGCCAGGGGCGAGCAGATCCAGTGTGTAGTGCACGAGATCGAGCGATCCCGCCGTCCTTTTCGCTGTCGCTCCCAATCCTACTGCCGCGTCTCAAGCTCGGCCAGATCGACGAACATCTCCACCAGATCCAGCCTTCGGTACACCAGATTGAGGGTCTAGTGCTCCAGCTCGAGCGTTCCCCACTTCGGATCGAGGATGGACGGCAACACCGACGAAGGCATGAATCACGACGGCTGCGGAAGCGGCAGCGGCAGTCGTGGCATGGGCGCCTTCGGCAACTCCAGCGGCGACAGCTACGGTACCGGCGACGGCACCGGCTATGGCAGCGGCTACGTCACCGCCTACGGCGAGGGAAGCGTGTATCGTGGTGCAGGGGCGTACGGTCATGCCGAGGGTAGGACCGGATCCTGGCACCAACACGGCCGACTTCTTGTCCCAGCCTCCGGTCTTCCACTGCGGGTCGTACCCCTACCAAGGTGACAGCAGCAGCAACCCTTCGCCGCTGGGGACGGGGTCGCTTGACCTCAAACCCTCCTTTGCGTGGCCGCACATGGGTGGGTACCAGCAAATCTTGCGGTCCGGCGGTGAACAAGTTCTTGGTGGTCCTCCTTGTTGGCGGTCGATATCCATGACCTTTACCGCCAACATTTCTCCAGATTTCATGCTCATATAGTGATAATCATGCTAATATCATTTATACTAATGAGTTCCACAAGTTTTATGCAATTTGTGAGCAAAGGAGCAAACAGGAAAAACAGGAGGCCAAAATGGCACAGGGCCAGGCCGGCCGGCCTAGCCTAGGCCGGCCGGCCCACTTTTTCCTCTTCTGGCCACGACATTGATCCACAAGTTTACTAATGTATCAAGGATGATCATGAGCCGTGCATTTGATGTCGGTTTGATCAATGGACCCGGAAGGCCTAAGATGGGATAAACATGGATTGAAGGGCCCACAACCTAGGATTCTTGGACAGCTTCAACTGAACGCAACCGTTACCGACTTCAGGACATCATCCAAGCTGTCCCTGCAAAAGTCGGTGCCACTTGGCACCAGGGCCAGGCCGGCCGGCCTAGCCTAGGCCGACCGGCCTCCCACCGTGGCTTCCACGCTTCCTCTTTCGCGTGGATGCTAAGCAGGAGGTGTGCGTCACTCCTAAGCAGGATTTCACCCCTGGAGGGCTATAAAAGGCGCCCTTCACCTCCACACAAGACACACCATCCATTGGAGAGAAGAGAAGGCTCAAGATGTAGTCCACTATTATCTTAGAGTAGAGTAGAGAGAGTAGTGGGTGAGTGCTTGGGTGACAGCCAAGCGTGTAGAGGGAGTTCGGGAGTCATCTCGGCCTTCCCTCAACATTGTTCCGCCCCCGAGGAATAAAGCTTCAGAGATATCTTCAGTAAGTTCCTCGGTCTCTTGCCTTAGTACCTCGCTAGTTTACTCTTTACTTTCAGCAATTTATCTTGGCTATCTATGATCTGCGGGTACCTGAGTCTGCGCGAGTGACAGCGACTCTTGTTTGGGGTTTCCTCTATAGCCCTTCGCGTTGGGTGGAGGTCAGTGGCTGAAAGCTTAGGCATGGTGCCTATGCTGGCTAGTCACCTCAGGTTGTGTTGCACCCCACGGAACTGCAGTGGTAGGCGACAGGTGGTGACAGCCCTGTCCGTCCTTTGTACTCCACCACGTTCGTGTACTCATAACAGTAGTGCTGAGCCCGGAAGAACCCCTCTCTCATCCCGTTCTGAGTTCTTCCCGTTCTAGCCGTCGAAGCAGATCATGTTAGATTAAGATAGGTTGTCTGGGGTAACGAGTGGCTAACTAAGGTTAAGCTCTCTACACCCTTTACCCATTTCTCCCCTGGTGGGTCCGGTTAGGAAAGTTCTAGACTAGTCGCGTCTACCGTTCTTTGGATTTGACATCCAGGTTTCTACTCCCCTGGTGAAAGGCTACAATGTACTCCGTGCGCTTGCAGATTTAGTTAGGCTAAGGAGTGCCAACAAGCTTTTCTGGCGCCGTTGCCGGGGAACGGTAGCAACACTAGTGTTGGATTTTTTTTAGCCGTACACTTTATCCCCATAACCATCTACCACATGGAGTTTTCTCCTAGTTATCAGGCGGTTCCATTTCGCGAGTGTTTGGAATTGCCACCATCCTTTCACCCCATTATCTGATGGCTTCGAGATCCGCCCCAATCTCGTTGCCATCGTTTGTTCACACTCCTTGCAATAGATGAGGAGAAGTTCTCTCCTAACATTCCCGGGATGAACCAAGACGGAACTCTTCCTGTTTTTCTCTGACGGGGGAAGCAAAGTTTTGGTACAATCGGAGTGCAAGAGGAGTTGGAGGAGATTGGATCAAAGTGAACGTTGAAGTTTGTCTGTTTGTCTATCCCATCCCCAAAGCTCAGAGATGAGCTACTTGGAGCAACCTGGGAGAAGTTTGGTATGGTGCTCATACAACGAACGTTGGTAGATTGAGACATAGTGCTCATCCTTAGGATCAGTTTTCTGACCCTCCCACCGACTTTCCCATGAACCAAACAGCAAATCCTCACTCTTTCATTAGATCCACCGCCTCCGACCACACGACGTGAGCGAACAAAAACCCCCAGACCAAGAGAATTCCCTTAAGGATCTGCCACGTTAGGTGTGCACGCTCAAGGTCTGAGTAATTCATTATGAAAGTCACGACCGCAGACCAAGGGTCTATCTGCGGTTACGAGCAAGGAATGACGGAGGAAGCAGAAGCTAGTCGACCCTAGCTTTAATGCCCTCCACCTATTGAGGGGACTGACACACAAGAAGTTGTCGATGATTTTTCATAAGCACCTGAAAGGGATCAACGGCCAGATGTTGGAAAACAAAGGAATTATCCGAGTTGTGCCTGAGGGGCGCAACAGAGTGATCCTAGATTTCCACATCTTCGATATCCTCAAAGGTGACAAAATCTTCTTATTGGATCAGCCAATAGAGCATCTTGTCAACTTAATCACGATCGAGCTATAGCTCAGAGTTGACAAAGAAAACATCCTGATCAACCTTGCATGATCAGTGAGTTCAGCCTTGCACGATCATTATCGCAAAGGGCTAGACAGACCCCGTGAAGAATCAGTGGGCATATTTTTCAGATGCTCACCCAATCCTAGGGGCAGAACCGGGCAGTCAAGCTCGACATGGTGGAGAACCACAGCCTCCTCCACTAGAGTTGTTGATTGCTGCCACTTGGATTGAGACATGTCTCTCTTCCACTTGGAATAGAGATATTTACCTCTTCACGACAATCGCAGCACGCCAGTCATCATCAGCGATAAACTGACAGAGAATGAGGCTCGGCATGCTGCAACAGTCTTAGAGAAGTATCGGTCCATTTTTAGGTATTCTCTACAGACTAGACGGGGATCAACCCCAACACCCATCGTATCGCTTGAACCGGACAAACAACCTTTTGGCTTAATGATGCGATGAGGGAGGTAGGCACACCTGCATGTGGGTATTATTTACCCCATGTAAGCACCCACTTTAAGTGGTGAGGCACTAGTCAATTTTCATCTACCTCCACCTGTCTTTATTGTTTGGTCTATGCAATGCACCAACAGAGGTGTATGATATCAGCCTTCTCTCCCATTATCAAGGACATCCTTTGTCCTTGTCGAGAACATCATGGAGGAATTCCTTGATGATGTCTCAGTCCATGGACAACCTTTGGTTTATGCCTCGCGGATATGGATAGAGTTCGTGAGAATTCCCAAAGGCTCCACCTCGTCCCAAATTGGGAGAAGTGTCAGCTGGGAAGGCCCCCCATCATACAACCTCCTGATTGGATTCTTCCTATCAAGATCATGTGCAACGCTAGTAACCATACAATCGGGACAGAGCTGGATCAATGCAAGAAATCATCATTATCAAAAGCATTGACCAGAGTTCGATAAACAACGGAGAAGGAACTGTCTGTAGTGGTATTCACCCATGACAAGTTCAGACCCTACTTGGTCGATGTCAAAGTGTTAGCACACAAACCATGCTACACCAATATATCACCTGACCAAGAAGGACGACAAGCCACAACTCATCCGTTGGATTCTTGCTCCTTCATGAATTTGCTTCACGACTCAAAAAAAAAAAGAAGAGAGCAAATAAATACGTGGCATATCATCTCCCAAGGATACAAGTTCAATCATATGAGATGATACTCTCTCAAGGGTAGCTTTACAAACTTGGATTAACACCCTTAGAGAGAAGGAATGCATTCACCTTATCAGATTTAACCAATGGGATTCATATCATACTGGTTTACTCCACCGCTGCAACCCATATGTGAGACCCGCAAGATTCTTAAGTGTCGGTTCCACTTCTCATAGAGAATGAGCTACGGAAGTTTTTGTTTCCTTCCGTATAAACCTCGTGCTAAGGTTCGACAGACTGATCACCTGACCAACCAAGCACACACACGCTAAGAGTCTTTGTGGTGGCCACGATGCTCATTGAGTCAAAAGACCCACGATGCTCATTGAGTCAAAAGACTGACGAGCATCTTGGTGATCATGGACTAAACGTCCATAGTAGTTGAAGCACTTCATGTTGTGGATAAGGAGATGGAGACTCTCACTCCAGCCTTAGAAGTGCAATAGCGGGTTGGAAGTAAATCACCGGGTCGCAAATCCGTACCATCTTCAGATAGTCAATCAGAAACATCAACAGAATATCATGAACAATCTGACATGGAGAAGGGATGGAAGGGCAATCACCCGAGACACTTTGTGCACACAGAACATCATTCCCATTAGGAGAACAAAAAGGTGAAACAGAGAGCCCCAATCAGCCAGAGTCCAAATGATGAAATCAAATGACTGAATTGGAGGATGGAGAAGGAAGGTTTTCCTTTATGCTTCTCCTCGAGGACAATGACAGGGATATTTTCAGTTGAAAATATTCCTCGAGCCTGATATCCCGGAACTCGAAGTGATGGACTACTATGAGTATCCGAGTTACAACCATAGTCCATGGTCATGGCGGACCTAAAATGTGTCATTATCTTAGTATTGGTTTGGGTGCTGCAATTTCCCTTTTCATTTTGTTTTCCTGATATTTGTTTTCCAACAGCACCCCCATATTTCCCTTTTGAATAAAATGTTGCTTTGTTCCTGCCATGCTTTTGGTGGTTGGTGCACACTTGTGTGCCAATCACACCCCTGCTCTAACTCTACACTAAGTGCGCAGAAAACAGGACGAGCAACACATCGACGAGCAGTCTTCACCCGTGCCCAAATAACCACATGGCAGCCATCTGCTGAGATTCAACTACGCACGGAGGTTTGAAACCCTTTCTCTATTTCCTTTCTTGGTTTTAATTCAAATGCGAGCATGAGTTCACGACAATTAAAATTGAATGAAACACCTAGAAAGAGATGAAAATCCTACATGTTTATCAAAGGTGCATAAGCTTTATTTCTTTGCAAGTACCTATGTGCCTTTGGAACTTTACGATAGGATCACTTGATCTTTCGCTTATTGACTCTTACGATATAATGACATGAGAGGCTTGTTCTTTTCTAATTCAAAGTCTTGGAGAATTTCATTTTGAAAATGAAAAAAAATAAAACAAAAAAATGAGGCAACTCTCATTCATGCTCAACTTTGCCAAGTCCCATCCAGAGCCATATTATACATGACACAGTCTTGAAACTTCACATAGCTATCTTTACATTTTGAGCTTGATCAAACATCGTGCCTTCTGAGACATGTATGTTCTTCCTAGCACTTTGGTCATTCACGTACACATTTCATCAAATAAGTCCATCATTGAATAAAAGTCCATCAAAAGTGGTTCTCAAGCAGCTCTTCATCCCCCTGAAGAAAAAGAAGAAAAAAAATGATGAGTGGGAAGTCCTACTCGAGCAAAAAAAAACTACTGACAAAAGGGGAAAGATGAAAGAAGCTAGAGTCAATACCACTCAAAGACATTCATCATCCATCATCCACATTCACTTGCACTTGACCAAAGTTCATGGTTGACATGATCTCTCGGAGACAAGTTATTTGATCTCGCAACATAGATGGAAGAGATAAGCATTTCTATCGATCCCTACCTTGAGCCCCACATATAACCTAGTAGAGGTAGGTGAGGCTACTTGAAAAGCCTTAGTGAGGATCAAACACTTTGAGCGACTGAGTGGCTTGAGAGAATGAGAGTATGCCTCCATATTTTGAAAAAAAAAAAATCTCCAAGTACTGAGAAGGAGAAATCAGGCTCTCCATTGATTTATTCTGAGGTTCAATAGGTGAAAGTGAAGGTGTTAGCCACCTGGAATCCAAGGTATGAGGGAAAGCTTTAAAATAATTCTTATGCATACTTTTGATTTCATGACCCTAGGCTTTGCTTGATCCTCTGGATCTAACTCAACCCTTTGCTCGGGACGAGCAAAGTCTAGGTGTGGGGGCGTGTTGGCGGTCGATAATCATATAGTGATAATCATGCTAATATCATTTATACTAATGATAATCATGCTAATATCATTTATACTAATGAGTTCCACAAGTTTTGTGCAATTTGTGAGCAAAGGAGCAAACAGGAAAAACATGAGGCCAAAATGGCACAGGGCCAGGCCGGCCAGCCTAGCCTAGGCCGGCCGGCCCACTTTTTCCTCTTCTGGCCACGACGTTGATCCACAAGTTTACTAATGTATCAAGGATGATCATGAGCCGTGCATTTGATGTCGGTTTGATCAATGGACCCGAAAGGCCTAGGGTGGGATAAACATGGATTGAAGGGCCCACAACCTAGGATTCTTGGACAGCTTCAACCGAACGCAACCGTTACCGACTTCAGGACATCATCCAAGCCGTCCCTGCAAAAGTCGGTGCCACTTGGCACCAGGGCCAGGCCGGCCGGCCTAGCCTAGGCCGACCGGCCTCCCACTGTGGCTTCCACGCTTCCTCTTTCGCGTGGATGCTAAGCAGGTGGTGTGCGTCACTCCTAAGCAGGATTTCACCCCTGGAGGGCTATAAAAGGCGCCCTTCACCTCCACACAAGACACACCATCCATTGGAGAGAAGAGAAGGCTCAAGATGTAGTCCACTATTATCTTAGAGTAGAGTAGAGAGAGTAGTGGGTGAGTGCTTGGGTGACAGCCAGGCGTGTAGAGGGAGTTCGGGAGTCATCTCGGCCTTCCCTCAACATTGTTCCGCCCCGAGGAATAAATCTTCAGAGATATCTTCAGTAAGTTTCTCGGTCTCTTGCCTTAGTACCTCGCTAGTTTACTCTTTACTTTCAGCAATTTATCTTGGCTATCTATGATCTGCGGGTACCTGAGTCTGCGCGAGTGACAGCGACTCTTGTTTGGGGTTTCCTCTATAGCCCTTCGCGTTGGGTGGAGGTCAGTGGCTGAAAGCTTAGGCATGGTGCCTGTGCTGGCTAGTCACCTCAGGTTGTGTTGCACCCCACGGAACTGCAGTGGTAGGCGGCAGGTGGTGACAGCCCTGTCCGTCCTTTGTACTCCACCACGTTCAGGTGTACTCATAACAGTAGTGTTGAGCCCGGAAGAACCCCTCTCTCATCCCATTCTGAGTTCTTCCCGTTCTAGCCGTCGAAGCAGATCATGTTAGATTAAGATAGGTTGTCTGTGGTAACGAGTGGCTAACTAAGGTTAAGCTCTCTACACCCTTTACCCATTTCTCCCCTGGTGGGTCCGATTAGGAAAGTTCTAGACTAGTCGCGTCTACCGTTCCTTGGATTTGACATCCAGGTTTCTACTCCCCTGGTGAAAGGCTACAATGTACTTCGTGCGCTTGCGGATTTAGTTAGGCTAAGGGGTGCCAACACTCCTCCCGTCCGCGTGCCTCCTCGCGCCGTAAACCGCACCCTCGGCTTCTTCGGCTCTGAAGTTGTGGATGAGCAAGGTGAGTCCGAGGCACTGGGTCGCGGCCGCCGCACCCCCCCCCCCCCGCGTCCTCCTCATCGTTCTAGTGTCGCGACAGCAGGTGGATCCAGGCTGCGTGGTGGCCGCCGTGCTACCGGCGCACCACATCTGCCTGCGGCCGAAGCAGTTGCCGCAGACAACTTCGGCGCCGTCGACGAGGATGCCCAGCATAACATCCTGGTAAGCCTTCTCTCCCTCCTGTAGCATCGCGTAGATTCTGGCCCTTTCGAGTAGTGTAGAATGTATGTCCGTTGTTGTATGACTGTGGCCTTCTATTGTTCCTGTTTTGTGCATCCAGCCCGTAGAATTTAGTAGGGCCAACTGAACAACCAAAAACACGCTTAAGTTTTGCCAAGCTTACTGCATGAAAAGGGAGAGGAAAGAGTTGCGCAACGGTGTCATGTCCAAGGCTGGTTGGAAGGATGTCCAGCAAAGGTTCTTTGCATCGACTGGGCTAATGCATGACCATGATTAGTTCACTAGCAGATTTAGGCAGTTGCGAGCGATGTGGGTTTTCATTCAAAAGTGCATGAATGACACTAGTTTGGGCAAGAACCGTGATGGCACCATCCAGGCTAGCGACGAGTGGTGGGAGTCAAAGACAGAGGTACGGTGTGCTGCCTTTTATCGTTTCCATTTCTTTGCATTTGTTTGCATTGTTGACCTGAAATTGACACAACTCTATTGTTATGCAGGGCATCCAGAGTGGAAGAAACTGAAGAATGGGTGGCCAATATATTTGGATGAACTTGAGCTCATGTTCAGGGGTGTTGCTGTGGATGGGTTGTCAAGTTTTGGTCCAGGCCAGCACAGGAGGAGGAACTACATCAGTAGTTCTGATGATGAAGAGTATGATGATGATGAGCAAAGGACCCCCAACAGTATTGGTAGCAAGAGGACCAACTCTGGGCGTAGCACCCACAGTACTTGCAGCAGCCCGAACAAGAAGCTGAGGAGCCCAGCTGTGATGGCAGTTGCAAACAAGATGGATGACTGCAACATCATTCAAGAGAATAGAAATGAAATGATGCACTCCTACTTGAGTCGCAGGGAGAGGGAAAAACTTGAGCAGCAAGCAGTCAAGGAGAGGAAGATGAAGGTTGTGCAGAAATTGGCTAGAGAGTGTGGTGCAACTGAGGATACAAGTGATCTGTGGGTTGGTGTCCTCGCCATCTGCCATGACGACACGTCAATGAACTTCTTCATCAACTCCACTCTAGCTGGTCGTCTCAAGCTCGTGAAGGGCTATACCAAGGCCATTATCGGAGTCAACAACTAGACCCTTCTCATCATGCATGAGTCTATCCGTAGTTATGTCGTATTAGATGGCGTATTAGATGTGTGATGTATTAGGATTAATTTGTCTTGTCTTTTATTTGAACATCATTTGTGTGAACTTTATGTAAGGGATGATGTGTGGCAGATGTGTGCTGGTACTATTGTGTGGGAAGTAATGAGTTGTGCATGCGTGGCTGCTGCATGTGTGGCTGCCTGCATATGTGCCTACTGCTTACCAAATCATGGACCAGTTCATGTGTGCCAACATCATAGCTGATGTGGTTTCCCTTTTGCTTGACAGGAAAGGTGGGAAGGAGTAGAAGGTCAGGACCAAGGTGAAGCTAAAGGAGTAGAAGGTCAGGACCAAAGTGAAGCTGATGAAGGCCATGAGCAAGGTGAACCTGATGAAGGCCAGTGAGCAAGGTGAAGCCGATGAGGCAGCTGAAGGTCATGAGGAAGGTCCAGTGCTTCCTGCTGCACCAATGTAAATTTTAGTTGCAATAGGATATTATTTAGTACTACCTTGATCTAGTGCTTCCTGATGCAGTGTAACATCCGGAAAAATTTACCAAAACATCACTCGTCAAAATTTCTTTCAAAGCTTTTCCGTTCACAGCTCGGAAGCTTTTCCTATCAAATCCGCCGTCCCGGCACAATCCCGTAAAGCCCGGCCACATCCTTTCGATTTCCGTGCACGTGTGCTCGATCGATCCCGTGATCAGCGCCGTAAAAATCTCTCCCTTTTTCCTTCTCCCTTTTTCTTTTCCTTTTCTCCTTTCTTTTCTCTTTTCTTTTTCTCTCTTTTCTTTTCTTCCCTTTCTTTTCTTTTCCTTCTTTCTTTTCCTTCCTCTTCTTCTTCCTTCTCTCTCTCCCTCCTTCTTCCTGCTGCCGCCCGACGCGCCACCTCTCTGCCACCACAGCGCCGTGCCCCACCTCCACTGCCACCACAGCGCCGAGCCCCATCGCCCCTGCTCCTCACCAGTGCGCCGCGCCCCACCTCCTTCGCTGCGCCGCCGCGCCGCACGGCACAGCGCCGGCACTGCCGCGCCGGCCTAGGCCGCCGTCCCCACCACTGCCGTGCCGCCCACCGCCTCGGCCCCGCCACAGCGCCGCCCTGATGCCGCGCCGCACGCGTACGGCCGCAAGGCGACGCCGCCGTGCCGTCCCGTCGCGGCCATACCACCGCCATGAACTCCGTCCGGTCCCCCATGGCCGCCCGGCCAAGCTCCCCTGCGCGCCACCTATAAAAAGGGGGAAGCTCGTCCCCGGCTCCGCCCACACCTCCCTGGCCATCTCCCAAGCCTAGTAGCGCCGCCGCCGCCGCCAATCGCGCCGCCGCTGCCTCCAGTCGCCACCGCCACCAGAACCACCGCCGCCGCCTCTGACCCGCCGCCGACCCGCCTCCACACGCCGCCCTAGCGCAAGGTGAGGAGGGGAATCGAACCCCCTCATCCCCCTCGTGCTTATCCACCCCTCTAGGGCCGCCGCCGGGCCCTGGGCCGCCGGAATCGGCCGGCCGGCCGGCTCCCTGCCGCCCCGCTCTGTTCGAGCAGAGAACAGAGGAAGGGGATGGTGATTTTGCCCATAACCCCGTCCCCTTTTTCCTTTCTACGCAGAAAACCTTCCACCTTTAGGCACTTTCCAGAAAACCCCCTGCCGCCCCTGGGTTTTTACAAAGGGACCCTTAACTCTTTATTTTTAATTACAAAAGAGTCCCTGTCCATACTAAATCCATCCTATCTTTTTACAATATTACAAATGAGTCCTTTCTCAGTTATGAATATTCACAAGTAAGCCCTTCCCAGTTACAAATACAAGTCCTTATACCTTTTAATCCTTGCAAATCCGCCCTTAATCCCTAAGCCGACCCAAACCTTTTCTTTGACGCGTCATTTCATGCGCCCAACTTCACCCGTTTCTCCCCAAATTCGACCACGGCCTTTCCACATATATTCCGGCCGAGCTATACAGAAATCTCCCAAAAATAATCTTTCTATGATTTATTTCCTATTCTCTTTTCCGAGCTCATTTAAAAATCCTTTTTCGTTTTTTCTTTTCTTTTATTTAATGGATGCTTGCTTGTGTGTACCGTAGACCACGGAGTGAACGAGGAGCAGCCCCGCGAGGAGTTCGGAGGACCGTACCACGAGCCGGAGTACGCAGGCGAGTACCGCGAGCCGGAGCCCGAGGACCCGTACCGCGAGCAGGCACTTCCGGACGACTTCGAAGACGGCAAGTTCAATCCCGTCCTTTGATGCATATTTATCCTATGTTTTACAAACACAACCTATTGGCCTATTTATAAAATGCACTGTTTTATTGCAAGACCCGGTTGGATAGCCACTCCTAGATTGCTATGAATATTCCTTGATCACCTAAGCTATCATTAAATATGACTTGCTCTATTTGGATGATAGCCGCTGCTAGAAACGCTTAGGACATGTTACTCTTATCACTCTCATATTGCAAATACTCATGTGTTTTAAAATAAAGAATGGTGTGAGTGTTTAAAAGAAAAGGGTGACTTCTGGTGAAAATGTAATAATGGTGAAACCGATGGGGTGGATGGTGTGTTCTGTGTGAAACACCAAGCTGGTGAGCTCGTGCCTGTGTGGCTGAGCGAGATGTGGAGATATCCATCTCGTCATTATTTTAAGGACCGAGTTGATTGTCATCTAGCCTGGCCCAGTTTAGTGCTACCGCCCTACCGTTGTATGTGGCAACGGCTTAGCATAAATCCCACTAGTTGGTCGGTTAGCCAATGGGTGAGCTGGGAGCAATGGGAGAACAAGGAGCAGGAGTACGATCTATGTGAGTTACGTCCCGGTCATGCCTCGTTGGGAGGACATGGACCCCTTGGTTGCTTCCATATTGGCTAGTCCGGCTTAGCTAAGGTGTGGTAATGGCTTTGACAGGTTCGCGCCGGCATTTCGGTATTCGTGTTGCGGAAACCGTTGGGGTGGGTTAAGTGTACAACCTCTGCAGAGTTAAAATCTATTCGAATAGCCGTATCCACGGTATTGGATGAGTCATGGCTTGGGCCTGAAACTAGTGTTGGGAAATGGTGGGATCTTTTGGTGTGAGTGTTTTGGAAAGTGTCCGGCAGGTGTGCCGTGAGCTAACGGCGGACGGGGAGTCCGGTAGCATAAAATGTGGATCCTTTGTGGAGGATCAACCCACTTGTTATTAGAAACTGCTTTTATGAAAACCTGTTTAAAATAAACCCTTGCATAAAATCTAGCTTTTACGCAAATTAAACCTTAGCCGTATCCTTGATTTATCCTGTGCATAATCTTTACATCCCCCTCCGTGGACGTGGTTGGACTTGTTGAGTACTTTTGTACTCACTCCCTATTTTGTTGCAACAGAGGAGGATCCGGACTTTGTCCCTGAGGAGTTCGAGTAGAGGTCATATCCGCACCCGACGTTGCCTGTGGTGTGGTCCCTTCCAAGATGCTTCCGCTGTTCCTCGCCGAGATAGGGCTAGATCCAGTCATAGTCTTTCTCTGGTTACTTATTGTTGTACTTTTGGTTTCTACTATCGTTTGTATCGAGTACCGTGCCCCTTTGAGGTCGCACGATGACTGAACCATCTGTGGAATAAATGTGTATCAGCCTCCTGGGACTGATATTTGTATCACATTTAGTCTCTACTTAAGTGGGGACGCTTCAGGTGGTATCAGAGCCGTCGTTGGCTGTAGGACGCGACCATTAGGACCGAAACCTTTAGAAGCCCTTCTTAGCTAAACCTTCCCTGCACAGACACTGACCTTGAGTCTTTGTCCTGTTCCAGATGGCTGACGACGGATGGAACGAAGGAATCTGCTTTGCAGAGCCGGGTCTTCCTAAGTTGATGCTACTCAGCCTGGAGCGCGTCGGAGTTTCTGACGTACCGGAGTACATGTACCGGGAGTATGACTCCAGAGGCACCCTTCGGTGTGACGTAAGGATCTTTGTGGGAAAGAGCACCCTCTACCCCGACGTGGATCCTTGGACCATCATCACCACGGGCTTTTGCTTCTCGGACACTTACCGAAAGGCCGCCCGTAAAGTCCTGCGACGTCTGCGCGTTGTCTACTGGCTGTCATCTTCGAGAGAGTCCTATGGGATTTTTCCCACCTACCGGAGGAAGAGGACGCTCATGGATCGATCAGATGAGAAGACTCGGAAGGGAAGAAGAAGACCTCGAAGACACCGTCACCCACCTATCCACCTATCTTGCCGGCTTAGATCATCTCTACATCGAGCAAGCAGCGCAATTGAAGCACCAGATTCGCAGGGCGGAAAAGGCGGAACATGAGATAGAGGAACAGCGAAAGGAGACCGCCAAAGCTGAAAGGCAAGCGGAAAGTTACCTAGCCACCCTCCAGGACATCTGGCAGAAGGAAGCCCAAGAGAAGGAACGTCTTGAAGCGTATCGGAGAGAGAAAGGATTGCTAGAGGGTGAGCCCGAAGAAACCCATTGGGATAGGGGTACGCAGACTGAGGATTGGCTATTAGGGCAACTCCTACCCCCAAAGAAGCGCCGATGCTGGAGCGAGGAGGATTCTCCTTGAGAGTAGAATAGTTTAGCTGAGCTAGAGTTTCCCTCTGAATAATGGGTGTACCCAACCTAGTTGTCGAGTCAGAATCTTGTACCTTCATGTTGTACTCTAGCTTCTATGAGAAACAAGTTGTTCACCTTATCCTTACTTTCAGATGGCCGAGGAAGGATGGACCCATGGTGTTTGCCAGGAAGAGCCGGGTTTTCCCCGCCTTTTGATCCACTCCCTGGAGCGTCTTGGTATCACTGAACGCCCAAGGTACTACAGCAGGGAGTACGAGCATCTTGGCACTCTCCGCTGTAGGGTGATCCTTTCTGTTGCCAGAAGCACCCGCTACCCTGATATTGAGCCATGGAGGGTGACCGCTACAGGATTTCGACATCAGGATACCTACCCTTTGGCTATCAGGAAGGCCCTCCGCTACCTGTGTCGGATCTTTGAAGAGCACCTCATCTCCACACCGATGATACTCTTTCCCCCGGCTGTCAGGAGTCCAGTCTGGCAGGCCCGCATGAGGAACCTGGAACGCCGCCATCATCAAGATGACCTGTTGTACCATGTGGTCGCCTATCTCGTATCCTTGGATAAGCTTTTCAACGAGCAAGCTGGGTTCCTAAGGGAACAAATTGGCCGAGCCGAGCAAGCTGAACTCGCAGTGAGGATGTACCAAGTCCGGGTGGCTCAAGCCGAAGCAAGGACCGCGGCAGCCATAAGGAGTGAAGCTATCGCGCATGAGAGTCTCAGACAGGCTCAAGACCGGAGTATGCAAGATTGGGCCAGAAGCGGGACGCCCGTCCCGGTAGTCGGAGAAGCCCGGATCCTACTTGGGACCCCCATTGCAAGATGGGGAGGACCTGGTGGAACCACGCCAAGCACACCCGGAGGTGCCGGGGAACCAGCAGCACCCGCTGAAGAGGGAACCCCTGCACAGCCCCAGGAAAAAGGGATCCCAGAAGACGACGAACTGCTCATTCCCCTGGAAGAGCACTCCGCCCCGGAAGCAGGCTCGCCCCGCGAGTAGAATGCACCCAGACACCCCAGGGTTGGAGCCGTCCCGGTCCGAAGTTTAGTGTTGTACCCCAGTTGCGTAGTTGTACCCCAGTTGTGTCGTTGTGCCCCGGTCGTGTAGTTCGTGTTTTGGCTTGTCCAAGTGTTGTAACCCCTTTCCCTTTCAAAGGAATAAAATTGTTTGTGCTTGATGTTTGCTAGACTCTGTGCTTGTGGGCAGAAGGAGGATTCTGCCTCTCTGTTTTTACGAATTAAATAACTTGAACATCACTAAAAGTCCAAATCCTAGTCTCTCATTTGCCCTCTAAATCTACAGATGGTCAACACGCGTGGACCCAGGGCTTCCCGGAGCCGAGTCCCGGCTGCTAGCAACAACGTGCAGAGTGCACCCCATGAAGAGCACCAGGATGAAGTGAACCAAGAAAGGAGGGAGGAAAGTCAGGCCAGGTCAGAGCAAGCGCCACTGCCATGTGCCACTGACTGGCTGCAGGTGGTGAACAATCAGAACCTGATAATGGAAGCTGTGGTCAAGGCCATCGCCAACCAGAGGCCCCGTGGGCAGGGTATGAATGAGAAACTGTCAGAGTTCCTCAGAACTAAGCCACCTACTTTTGCGGGTCCACCAACCCACTTGATGCAGATGATTGGCTGAGGGTGATTCAGAGGAAGTTGGAACCACTTCACTGTGAGGATCGTGACAAAGTGCTCCTGGTCACCCATCAACTTGTTGGGAATGCTCTCGCATGGTGGGAAAACTACTGTGTAGCCGCCCCAGATGCCACTATCATCACCTGGAGGGATTTTGTGGATGAGTTCCGTTGCTACCATATCCCCGCAGCCACCATGAAGCGCAAGGCGGATGAGTTCCGGGCACTGCAGCAAGGCAACAAGACTGTGGAAGAGTACACCTACCGGTTCATGGAGTTAGCCCGCTATGCACCAGAAGAAGTGGATAGAGATGAGAAGAAGCAGGAGATGTTCATGAAAGGCCTGGACCCAGAGCTCAGGACTCTGCTGACCCCCCAGATTTATCCTGACTTCAACACACTAATGAACAGGGCTATTCTCACGGAAAAGGCCAAGGCGGACGAAAAGAAAGATCTCAAGCGCAAGTTCCTAGAGAACAAGGCTCGCCAGCAGGATCGCTTCCAGAGGACCAAGAGCTATAACCCTCCACCACCCAGATCCCAGACGCCGATGCAGTACCGCACTCAGTCCCGAGCCTCAGGCTCACAGGTCACCAATCCCACCTTCAGAAGCCAGAGTGCCAAAGCTCCACAGAGCAGTGCCAGTCAGGCCAGCAACAACAACAGGGCTTGTTTCAACTGCCGTGAGACCGGACATTATGTGGCCAACTGCCCCTATGCCAGCAACAAGCCAGCAGCCCCAATGTACTCCAACTCGGTGAATGGACCGAAGCCAGCTCTGTCAGGAGCCAACCGTGTGCCCGTCCACAGCAACAACCCCGGCAACAACACCATCAACCAGCAGATGAGGCAGCCCCAGCAGTCCTATGGACGAGCCCGTGTCAACCACATCAACGCGCAAGAGGCTCAAGGAGCTCAGGGCGTAGTACTTGGTGAGTTCTTAGTCAACTCAGTGCTTGCCACAGTTTTATTTGATTCTGGAGCATCACATTCTTTCATATCATCAAGTTTTGTGGATAAACACAATATACCTACAGTACTACTAAAGTTGCCCCTGTTAACCCGAACACCTGGAGCCGACATCAAGTGTCAGCTAGGTTATTCTAGGGTAAGGATCATTTTAAGTGGGGTAGAGTTTCTAGCTGATTTGGTAGTACTCAAGTCCAAGGGGATAGATGTAATACTTGGAATGGACTGGCTGACCCAACATGATGGCCTTATAGGATGTGCCGCTAGAACCATACACCTAACCAACCCTGAGGGAGTTCAAGTAACTTGCCACACCCGAGGGACAAGATCAGACCCAATGGTTTATACTTTGGAGGCCAAAACCATAGCAGAAGTTCCAGTGGTGTGCGAATACCCAGATGTATTCCCAGAAGAACTTCCCGGAATGCCGCCAGATAGGGACATAGAGTTCATTATTGACCTTATCCCAGGGACATCTCCTTATAGCCAAGAGACCATACCGAATGGCCGCAGCAGAACTAGCAGAGTTGAAAGAGCAGTTGAGAGACCTTCAAGAGAAAGGATTCATCAGACCTAGCTCATCCCCGTGGGGATCACCCGTACTTTTTGTGAAGAAGAAGGACGGAAGTATGAGAATGTGTGTGGATTATAGGTCCTTAAATGAGGTAACCATCAAGAACAAGTATCCACTGCCCAGGATAGATGACCTGTTTGATCAGCTGAAAGGAGCCAAGTATTTCTCCAAGATTGATTTAAGATCAGGATATTATCAGCTTAAGATCAGAGAAAGTGACACCCCCAAGACAGCATTTGTAACAAGATACGGGCAGTACGAGTTTACAGTGATGTCTTTCGGACTGACTAATGCCCCGGCATACTTCATGAACCTCATGAACAAAGTGTTTATGGAAGAATTGGATAAGTTTGTTGTCGTTTTCATTGATGACATACTTATCTATTCCAAGAGTGCCCAAGAGCACGAGCATCACCTGAGAGTGATTTTAGAAAAGCTGAGAGTACACAAGCTGTATGCCAAGTTTAGAAAATGTGAATTTTGGCTTGAGAAGGTAGCCTTTCTTGGTCACATACTAACAGCAGAAGGAGTGGCTGTTGACCCTGAGAAGGTAGAAGCAGTGTCAAACTGGCAACAACCCACTAATGTGAGCGAGATAAGAAGTTTCTTGGGATTGGCCGGATATTATCGAAGGTTTATAGAAGGATTTTCCAAGATAGCAAGACCCATGACCGAGCTGCTCAAGAAAGAAAAGAAGTTCGTCTGGACTGAGTCATGTGAAAGAAGCTTTCAAGAACTAAAGAAGAGACTGACCTCAGCCCCGATACTGACCTTACCAGATATTCAGAGGGACTTTGTCATATACTGTGACGCTTCCCGAAATGGGTTAGGATGTGTGCTTATGCAAGATGGGAAGGTAGTAGCATATGCCTCCCGCCAGCTTAAGCCCCATGAGCAGAATTACCCCACCCATGACTTGGAATTAGCAGCAGTGGTTCATGCCCTGAAAATTTGGAGACACTACTTAATTGGAAATAAGTGTGAGATCTACACGGATCACAAGAGTTTAAGTATATATTCACTCAGCCAGATCTGAATTTAAGACAGAGAAGATGGTTGGAGCTTATAAAGGATTACAATTTGGAAATTCATTACCACCCCGGCAAGGCCAATGTTGTGGCAGATGCCCTAAGCAGAAAGACCTATGCACCCAAGAATGCCCATCTACAAGAAGAAATGGCTCGGCTTAACGTGCACATTGTATCTCCTAAGTCTTGCCTGCAGCTAACAGTGCAGCCCACCTTAGAAGAAGATATCAGGAAGGCCCAGGGATCAGACCCAGACTTGGTAAAAATTCGTAACCACACGGGAGAAAATAAAGCCCCAGATTTTAGAGTGGACGCAAAGGGAACCCTATGGTACAAGGATAGAATTTGTGTGCCTAAGCAAGAGAATTTTCGGCAGACCATCATGGATGAAGCCCACAACTCACCTTACTCTATTCACCCCGGAGCCACCAAAATGTATATGGATTTGAAACAGAACTACTGGTGGAATGGGATGAAAGCAGAGATCGCCCAGTTCGTCGCCCAATGCGACATTTGCCAGCGAGTCAAAGCCGAGCACCAGAAACCGGCAGGCTTATTGCAACCACTGCCTATCCCGGTTTGGAAATGGGACGAGATTGGTATGGATTTTGTGGTTGGTTTGCCCAAGACCCAAAAGGGAAATGACTCTATATGGGTGATAGTGGACCGACTCACCAAAGTGGCCCATTATTTACCCGTACGAACCAACTACGGAGGCAAAAAGTTAGCAAAACTCTACGTAGAAAACATAGTAAAGCTACACGGAGTACCGAGTAGAATTGTCTCAGACAGAGGAACTCAGTTCACCTCCAAATTCTGGAAGAGTTTGCATAAAGCCATGGGAACTAAGTTAGATTTTAGCTCAGCTTATCACCCACAGACAGACGGCCAGACGGAAAGAGTAAACCAGATTATGGAGGATATGTTACGGCCTTGTGCCCTGACCTATGGGAAGGACTGGGAACGGAGTTTGCCCTATGCAGAATTTTCTTACAACAACAGTTATCAAGCCAGCTTAGGCATGTAGCCGTTTGAAGCTCTCTATGGAAGGAAGTGCAGAACCCCTTTGATGTGGTCAGAAGTAGGAGAGCGTACCTTGGTCGGACCAGACTTTATAAAAGAAGCAGAAGATAAGGTAGCCGAAATCAGAGAGAAGCTAAAGGCTGCTCAGTCCCGTCAGAAGAGCTACTCAGACAAGCACAGAAGGAAATTAAGCTTCGAAGTGGGAGATTATGTTTATCTCAAGGTTTCCCCGATTAGAGGGACCCGCAGGTTCCAAATTCAGGGAAAGTTAGCCCCTCGATACATTGGACCATACCAGGTGCTTGAAAGAGTTGGAGCTGTAGCATACCGTATCCAACTCCCCAATGAACTATCAGATATCCATCCAGTGTTTCATGTTTCCCAGCTCAGAAAGTGTTTGAGAGTGCCCGAGGAAGAACACATACCAGTGGAAACATTAGATTTGCAGAAGGACCTCAGATACCAGGAAGTACCCGTCAAGATCTTGGATACCGTCACTAAGCACACAAGAAATTCCACGGTACGAATATGCCGAGTTCAGTGGAGCAGGCATGGCGAGAAAGAGGCCACATGGGAACGCGAAGATGCGTTGAAGAAAGAATTCCCCCATCTCTTTAAGGATCCAGCCGAATCTCGAGGACGAGATTCATTTTAAGTGGGGTAGGTTTGTAACATCCGGAAAAATTTACCAAAACAAATCACTCGTCAAAATTTCTTTCAAAGCTTTTCCGTTCAGAGCTCGGAAGCTTTTCCTATCAAATCCGCCGTCCCGGCACAATCCCGTAAAGCCCGGCCACATCCTTTCGATTTCCGTGCACGTGTGCTCGATCGATCCCGTGATCAGCGCCGTAAAAATCTCTCCATTTTTCCTTCTCCCTTTTTCTTTTCCTTTTCTCTTTTCTTTTCTCTTTTCTTTTTCTCTCTTTTCTTTTCTTCCCTTTCTTTTCTTTTCCTTCTTTCTTTTCCTTCCTCTTCTTCTTCCTTCTCTCTCTCCCTCCTTCTTCCTGCTGCCGCCCGACGCGCCACCTCTCTGCCACCACAGCGCCGTGCCCCACCTCCACTGCCACCACAGCGCCGAGCCCCACCGCCCCTGCTCCTCACCAGTGCGCCGCGCCCCACCTCCTTCGCTGCGCCGCCGCGCCGCACGGCACAGCGCCGGCACTGCCGCGCCGGCCAGGCCGCCGCCCCCACCACTGCCGTGCCGCCCACCGCCTCGGCCCCGCCACAGCGCCGCCCTGTGCCGAGCCGCACGCGTACGGCCGCAAGGCGACGCCGCCGTGCCGTCCCGTCGCGGCCACACCACCGCCATGAACTCCGCCGGCCCCCCCATGGCCGCCCAGCCAAGCTCCCCTGCGCGCCACCTATAAAAGGGGGGAAGCTCGTCCCCGGCTCCGCCCACACCTCCCTGGCCATCTCCCAAGCCCAGTAGCGCCGCCGCCGCCGCCTCTGACCCGCCGCCGACCCGCCTCCACACGCCGCCCTAGCGCAAGGTGAGGAGGGGAATCGAACCCCCTCATCCCCCTCATGCTTATCCACCCCTCTAGGGCCGCCGCCGGGCCCTGGGCCGCCGGAATCGGCCGGCCGGCCGGCTCCCTGCCGCCCCCCTCTGTTCGAGCAGAGAACAGAGGAAGGGGATGGTGATTTTGCCCATAACCCCCTCCCCTTTTTCCTTTCTACGCAGAAAACCTTCCACCTTTAGGCACTTTCCAGAAAACCCCCTGCCGCCCCTGGGTTTTTACAAAGGGACCCTTAACTCTTTATTTTTAATTACAAAAGAGTCCCTGTCCATACTAAATCCATCCTATCTTTTTACAATATTACAAATGAGTCCTTTCTCAGTTATGAATATTCACAAGTAAGCCCTTCCCAGTTATAAATACTTTTATACAAGTCCTTATACCTTTTAATCCTTGCAAATCCGCCCTTAATCCCTAAGCCGACCCTAACCTTTTCTTTGACGCGTCATTTCATGCGCCCAACTTCACCCGTTTCTCCCCAAATTCGACCACGGCCTTTCCACATATATTCCGGCCGAGCTATACAGAAATCTCCCAAAAATAATCTTTCTATGATTTATTTCCTAATTCTCTTTTCCGAGCTCATTTAAAAATCCTTTTTCGTTTTTTTCTTTTCTTTTATTTAATGGATGCTTGCTTGTGTGTACCGTAGACCACGGAGTGAACGAGGACCAGCCCCGCGAGGAGTTCGGAGGACCGTACCACGAGCCGGAGTACGCAGGCGAGTACCGCGAGCCGGAGCCCGAGGACCCGTACCGCGAGCAGGCACTTCCGGACGACTTCGAAGACGGCAAGTTCAATCCCGTCCTTTGATGCATATTTATCCTATGTTTTACAAACACAACCTATTGACCTATTTATAAAATGCATTGTTTTATTGCAAGACCCGGTTGGATAGCCACTCCTTGATTGCTATGAATATTCCTTGATCACCTAAGCTATCATTAAAATGACTTGCTCTGTTTGGATGATAGCCGCTGCTAGAAACGCTTAGGACATGTTACTCTTATCACTATCATATTGCAAATACTCATGTGTTTTAAAATAAAGAATGGTGTGATTGTTTAAAAGAAAAGGGTGACTTCTGGTGAAAATGTAATAATGGTGAAACCGATGGGATGGATGGTGTGTTCTGTGTGAAACACCAAGCTGGTGAGCTCGTGCCTGTGTGGCTGAGCGAGATGTGGAGATATCCATCTTGTCATTATTTTAAGGACCGAGTTGATTGTCATCTAGCCTGGCCCAGTTTAGTGCTACCGCCCTACCGTTGTATGTGGCAACGGCTTAGCATAAATCCCACTAGTTGGTCGGTTAGCCAATGGGTGAGCTGGGAGCAATGGGAGAACAAGGAGCAGGAGTACGATCTATGTGAGTTACGTCCCGGTCATGCCTCGTTGGGAGGACATGGACCCCTTGGTTGCTTTCATATTGGCTAGTCCGGCTTAGCTAAGGTGTGGTAATGGCTTTGACAGGTTCGCGCCGGCATTTCGGTGTTCGTGTTGCGGAAACCGTTGGGGTGGGTTAAGTGTACAACCTCTGCAGAGTTAAAATCTATTCGAATAGCTGTATCCACGTTATTGGATGAGTCATGGCTTGGGCCTGAAACTAGTGTTGGGAAATGGTGGGATCTTTTGGTGTGAGTGTTTTGGAAAGTGTCCGGCAGGTGTGCCGTGAGCAACGGCGGACGGGGAGTCCGGTAGCATAAAATGTGGATCCTTTGTGGAGGATCAACCCACTTGTTATTAGAAACTGCTTTTACGAAAACCTGTTTAAAATAAACCCTTGCATAAAATCTAGCTTTTACGCAAATTAAACCTTAGCCGTATCCTTGATTTATCCTGTGCATAATCTTTACATCCCCCTCTGTGGACGTGGTTGGACTTGTTGAGTACTTTTGTACTCACCCCCTATTTTGTTGCAATAGAGGAGGATCCGGACTTTGTCCCTGAGGAGTTCGAGTAGAGGTCGTATCCGCACCCGACGTTGCCTGTGGTGTGGTCCCTTCCAAGATGCTTCCGCTGTTCCTCGCCGAGATAGGGCTAGATCCAGTCATAGTCTTTCTCTGGTTACTTATTGTTGTACTTTGGTTTCTATTATCGTTAGTATCGAGTACCGTGCCCCTTTGAGGTCGCACGATGACTGAACCATCTGTGGAATAAATGTGTATCAGCCTCCTGGGACTGATATTTGTATCACATTTAGTCTCTACTTAAGTGGGGACGCTTCATGCAGTACCATTGATTGTTGATAACTATTTAGCTTTCAACCTAGTACATGTACATGCCTATATGAACAACTAATTGATGGATAACTGTTTGGATGGTGTTTTTACAGGATGTTTGCTCCAAGGCTTCCTGGACTTGGTCGTTCTGGCCTTGTTGTAGGGAATCCACTCCTACGACGTGGAGATCTGCTGCCTCACCCTGCTGAAGACGAAGAAGAAGATTCTGATGAAGAATTTGACATGATGATGCAGTGGTTCATGAAGGATACAACCTCAGAGGTCATGTACGGTATGTATAACTGTGGCCTTCATGCTGCCAAGTACTTAAATAGGTCAGCATATAGGGAAGTTGGAGAAGGTCTTAGTGGAATGGACTGGGTACAAAGGAGGCTGAGAAAACCCATAGCATGCTACAACATGTTTAGAATGGTTCCTGATCTGTCACCTACATGCACTACTGGTTGAAAAATATGGCCTGACTGTAGTTCGAAGTCTAGCTCCATGGAGGCTTTAGCATTGTTCTTGTGGATTGTAGGCGCTCCACAGGGTGTTAGGCAAGCTGAGGACAGATTTGAGAGGTCCCTAGGCACAGTTCACAACTTGTTTTACAAGGTTTTGGACTCCCTAGTAAATATGTCAAATGACATCATTAACCCTAAGGACAGGAGCTTCAGCACACTGCATGAGAGACTGAGGCAGCCTAGGTTCAGTCCCTTCTTCAATGGATGTATAGGGGCTATAGATGGGACTCACATTGCAGTGTTGGTGCCCACAGATAATTTTGTTAAACATTGTTGTCGGAAGGGGATGACGACACAAAATGTGATGGTTGTTTGTGACTTTAACATGGTATTTACATTTGTTCTTGCTGGATATCCTGGGCCTGCACATGACATGACGGTTTTTCAATGTGCTTTGGATGGATACGACGATCATCCACCAGCAGGTACTGTCATTCTTGCTGTTTCTTCACAGTTGTCTAATGTATGAACTTGACACTTACAGGTTGTTGGTGTTGGTGCAGGGAAGTATTATCTGGTGGACTCTGGCTGCCGAAACCGCACGGGGTACATGGAACCATACAAGGGGACGAAGTACCACCTGCAAGAGTATCAAAATGCAAGAGAACCGAGAGGTAAAAAGGAGCTTTTCAACTATGTGCATTCATCTCTTAGAAATGTGATAGAAAGGTCGTTTGGAGTGTTGAAGATGAAGTGGCGTATATTGAGAGGTATCCCTACCTATCCAGCTGATACACAAAGCAAGATCGTGCAGGCTTGTTGTGCGCTACATAATTTCATCGGGCTTAGTGGTTATAGTGATAGGCACTTTGACCTCTGTGATCGCGATGTGAATTATGTGCCACCACAAGCTGCAGCTGATCAGCCCCCTTGTGTTCCTGCACCTACAAGGGAGCGAAGTGCCCAGATGAATGTCATTCGTGATACAGTCGCTTTGGGCCTAGCGACACGTGCTGGACTTGTATGAGACTTGTAAATTTGTGTGGCTGTTTTCTTTACATTCGTTTGTTTGTTGAGAACAGTGTGTGCGAGTTGGTTATATGTGTGACAAACTGTTTGGAACCATATGTTTCTAAACTTTCTGTTTAAATAAATGGACATGGCATTGTGGTTGAATGCTTGAGATTTGTGTGGGTTGTTCAAGTGTTTGAGCATCTGCATGGCTTGCATGCACGCTGACTGCAGCATGGTAGCATGCAGGAGCCATGCAACTGACTTGTGTTCATTTATTATGGGCAAATGTGTTATTTTGGTGCCTGCACCACTGACAGATTTCGGATGAAATCTTTTCATCCCAACCGGTGAAAAGTGTAACGGTGCTCCCAAAAACTTTTCACTCTTCACTTTTCAGCAACTAAACACGGGCTATATGCTGTCAAGAGAGTCAGCCAAGGTCCTTTATTTCTTTACAGTGAGGCTCTCCAAGAAGGGAAATGATGGGCCAGCCTGGCAGAGGAAAATGAATGGCCCGTCTAGCACTAGACGAGAGCTAGAGAGGAGCAGCCGCTATTGTCATGTCACGCCCACCGTGAAGGCAGAAGTATGTGTACATATATAGAAACAAGGGAACAAAAGTTGGTGGGTGAATTAACTTCCTAAGCTAAGCTACGCTCAACTGCTGATGGCCAGCTGGTCATGTGGTTTCTATCGATCTCTATATATAAAGACACAGGAGGTAGTGGTACAGCTAGCGCACTTCAAATGATCGATCTATACCCCCATGGCCATTGCCATTGATCATATAATAAATCAACGAAGGGGTGTGGAAATAATTTACATGAACCGCAGCCAATTTCTTCTCTGGTCAACAAATAAATTAACTAGCATGCATGACTCCTACTTTGGTGGTTGAGAGGACGTCGTGTAGTAGCTAGGAGGCAATCCGGAAGCAGGCGACACCATAGTGCAGCAATTCTACCATATCGCGTCCGGTGGGGACTGGGGAGTGGCGACTGGCGACTGCCGAGAGGTAATGACACTACCTATCTTCAACATCCATACCCATCCAGAAAAGATCAACGGCCTGTAAAGAAGTAGCACCTGAAAGTTGATGTTGATGCCAGCAACCACCCCGGCCCGATCCATCCAATCAAGAGAGCGCATACTCACATGGCCTCTACCAGCTGGCTCTCATTCCTCTTCCTCGATCGATAGCTCGTTCCGCGCAAGGGTTTTCCTCCTCTGCAGCTAGCTGCCAGGGGAGCCCATCCTGCTGCAGCTAGCCTTCGTGCAGGAGCTGGCTATAGCAAGGGGAAGAGATGAAGGACATAGCGGGGAGCCCGGGGACGTGGAGCGGCTTGGCGCTGCGGGCGTCGCAGTTTCTGTGCGCCGCCGGCTCTCTGGTAGCCATGGGTTCCGCTTTCGGCTTCACGAACTACTCCGCTTTCTGGTAAATTCCCCCAAAGGTGTTTCTGGCTCCTACTCTCTAGTCTCTACTACGCATAGGAATCAACAGAGTGGTGGCTTCTTGCAATCTAGCTTAGTCTGGGATTAGTTTGTCGAGGCGCAGCAGCGTGTGCATTCTGGATTTTGATGCAGCATGCTAAACATTTTAAATGTGATTTCTTTCTGATGCCAATTTCAGATCTAATGAAGTGATGTTAACCTGTGAAATGAGATGCATTGATCCTCCTTACAGTTCAATATTGTCATGTTATAAATTTGGACCTTCAAGAAAAATTCTATTTTGATGGTTTCTTTTTATGTTTTCTTGGGTTTTATTTTTATTTTATTAAACGTGTATCTAGCTTCTAGTTTCCATTCTTTGACATCGGCTGTTGTGGGGTTTCATTACGTATATCTTGGCAATTTGGTAACTGAATTGAGCCAAAACTTTTTTAAGGCAGTGAGCGGAAAACGTTGGCAAGTGTCCTGTTAGATACTTTGCACGAATTTCCATGTTTGATTTGAGGAACTATTGAAACTTTTGACCGTAAATGTTCTACTGTCTTTGAATTAGAAGCTAAGTTTGAATAACTTCACCATGAGAAATACGCGTCATAAAAAAATATAGCCAAGACCAAGATTTACATTTATCAACTATCGAGGTATAATAATATATAAGGCCCTGTTTGGTACTCCTGTATTGAGGTGGAATGAGGGAGATTGGAGGGAAAATTAGTTCATTTTAGATCCAATCCCCTCAAACCGCCTCTATCCAAACAAGGCCTAAAGCGGGAGAGATTCACTAGGCACAGTACGTAAATAGCTGAGGCACTTGATGCTTTAGTGTATTATTATTGTTCAGAATAATGAACATTCTTGAAATCATCTACATTCCTATTGCTTGCTATCCAACCGTGCATTCTGATTTTTCTTTCTTTTTTCTTCCAGTTTCATGGCTTTATCAATGTGCCTGCAGCTTATTTGGAGTTTCATCCTAGCTTGTATTGATATCCATTCTTTGAAGACTAACTGGGATCTTCACAACACTAGGCATGTGTGGAAGTATATCATCGGTGACTGGGTATAAGCAGATTACTTTTGTCTCTTTAACTATTCCGTCGTTAGTGCTTAAATTTGTAAAAGCACAGGATTGAGTGATTGTTCATGTTTCTATCAATATACTGATGGTCGGATGCTGAATAGCACGAATTTCCATGTTTTATTTGAGGAACTGTTGAAAGTAGCCATGGGGGAAGAATGAGTCCAAATAAAAGGCAAAGTGATGCATTTGTCAAGAATTAAACTTTTGTAACCAGAATATTTTTTACCCAAGTTTTAAGTCATGGTTATCATAGTATCTTGACATTTAGAATTTCAGAAAAAAAAAGTCAATGAAAGCCAGCATCAAAGGCACTTTATTTATTTCCTTAATGAATGTTGCAATATAATGTCATGGACCTTGATCCTTTTTTCTCCCACAAATAAACTATCAAACAATTAGCAGCCAACACCTTCTGCGGATTATATGATTGGTGTGGGTGTAATTGTGTGACACAGGTCGTGGCGATAGCTTCAATGGCAGCGACTTCTTCCTCAGCTGGTGTGACCATCCTTCTCGTGAGAGACACCCAGTTCTGCAGGGTGCACGACGAACAGTTAGTTGCATGCAGTCGATACAAGTTCTCAATCATCCTAGCCTTCATGGCATGGTCATTCATAGCTGCATCTGCTGGTTCCACGTTTTGGCTGCTTGTCTCACTTTTGGACTGAATTCATGCATGTATTTACTAAAATAAATATGAGTGGCCTGTTGTGACTCTGCTTGTTCTTGAGGCATTTTACTTTCAATAGGGGTGGAAGCTTGCATTATGACTCTAAGAATGGCTCTGAATATGTAAATCCAGGCTGCTTGTATGTTGTTTGTGCTATGGACTGCTCATCAGAAATACGTCGTCTTACTTTCTGAGGCCAAGGGCTTTAGATTTCAACGGAGATTTATGTAGTGCATACAAATTGTGTATTCAAATTTAGATTTAATAGCAGGAAATTTCAAAAGGCAGCAGTAAATGTGCTTTTCCCATGGAGGCTTTGCTCCAGAGGGAAGGGGGCGGTGCTCAGCTGCCTGGGCACGTCTCACCTTGGAATGGAAAACGGATGGACACATCACACAACACCAGAATAGAGCTAGGAGCATCTGTCAGCTGTCGTGTACTACGTCTTATTACTCCGGTACAACTGTACAAGGAAAAGTTGCAGATGCTCATGCGGCCATGCCATGATGCTTTGACTTACGCAAACCAATCCAAAAGCACCAACTTTTCAAAAAAAAAAAATCCAAAAGCACCAAGGCTCCAAAGAGTTTGAAATTAGATGAACGAACATGGTGTGGCTGCTGGTGTGGGCTTTCCTATCTCAGTCCTCGCCCTCGCGCTACTTTTCGTGCTTGCTCAACTTGCCTGGTGTGGCTGCACCATCGCAGAAATTGGGGAAGGTAAAAAGAAATAAAATAAGCATCATAGGCCCATCCCAAGTGTCTACTCGTTGCTGGCTTTGTGTGTGCTTGCTTTTGCATGTGCGAGTGACAAAATCTGTTATCACCGCGCTTACTTGTCTTCTTCCTTTTTAATTTGGTGCTTGTTATATTCCCCCGAGTCGTCCCCGCGTCGGGCGACTCGGGCGGACCTCCGACCCGCCGCCGCCGCCCCCCTCGCTGGCGTCCCCTCCTGCCGCGCTGCCGCCTGAGCGAGCCACCGGAAGCCCGTGAGGCTCGCGAGGAGGGTGGCGGCGGGGCCTCTCCCCTTTCCCCTGGCGGTTCCGGGCGGGCGCGGCCGCCAAGACCGCCGGATGCGGCTCGCCGGCGTTGGGGCCCTTCCGCGGCGCTGGAGCTCGAGGAGGGCCGGATCCGGCATGCTAATAGCCGGATCCGGTGACTGCGCGACGCGGGGTCTCCGACCTCGCCTTCGTCCATCCGGCGGGCTTCAACTCCGTTCGTCGGCATCGGGCGGGGCGGCCGCGTGTTGGCGGTGCCTGGGACGCATGGAGCTGCTGAGGTCGCTCGGTGGCCGCACGGGGACCGGCGGCGGCGGGGTGCTGCGGCCGGGGATGGCCTGCGCTTGGCCTCGCCGGCGGAGCCATGGAGGTGCGGCTGGTGCGGCTGGCGGCAGCCTGCTCGGGGGGCTGTCCCGCGGCGCCATGGTGGCGCGGCTAGCAGCGTCCGGCCATCCACAGCGACGTGCTGCTCCGGCGACAACAACATGGGCGGCGAGCAGCGGTCCAGCAGAGGCACATGGGTCGCGGTGCGGCGGCAACGAGGGGGCTGCACGAGTGTGGTGCTGCAGTGGTGAGACGGCCGCTCGGCGAAGCCCGTGGTCGGCGGTGGCAGTGACAGATAATCTCGGAGGCTTGTGGGTTGGTGGTGGTGGTTTTGGTTGGTGGTGAGCTCATGGCGGCTGTGGGCAGGAGGGTGCCGGGAGAAATCCGCACGGCATGCTGTGCCGACAATGACGACGCCTTGTGCGCCGTTTTTCCTGTTGAGGACGTTGTCAAGGCACCCTCCTTGCTTGCTTTGATGGTGGAATCTCCGGGTGAAAACCTTGCCCAGCTCGGGCATGCGGCGGCGGCGCATCCTTGCGTCGTGTTCTTCCTGAAGACGCCGCCTTTGGAGCTCCCCTTCTCTGCAGTGCGTCGATAATTTCACTAACTGGTTTGGCGGCGATCGGCCACGCATAGCGTCGGTTGTGTCGGTGCTAGACTCCATCCATGGTGAACGGAGTCAAGTGGTTGAGCGGGTGGACACCTAGTGGTGGAATCGAAGGGCGGGTGTATGCGGTGGCGGAGGGCGACTATGAAGCGGACACTACTGCGGTCATGAGAGGGCAGGACCTCTGTTTGGTATTTGAGGGCGACGGTTTGGGCGGACCGTGCGCCAGAGGCGACCACGAAGTTGGCAGAGGCCGACGTGGTAGGAGGTGGCCGGCAGAGGTGCCTCGCTGGAGTGACTGTGCGGTGGTGGTCTTCTTTCGGTTGCCAGAGGCTCCGTACGACATTTCTTCTTCTTCAGTGAGACGACTAGGTGCGAGATTCTCAAAGGGTACTATCAGATCTGGGTGGGAGGTGTGGCAGATGGATGACCAAAGGCAGCTGCTCAGGTATCGATTTGGCGGCTTGCAGCGACCTACGGCGGCCAGCCCTGCTCGGCGGGTGTTGGTTCGGTGTAGGGCAACTTCGTGAGGAGGCGCAAGCGGACTCAATGGCTTGATAGCTACACAGCTGGCAGCGGTCCATGGCGGCTAACCCTGTATGACAGTGGCTAGCTCGGCGTGGAACATCGTTGGCAACGACGGCGCTGGCGGTGACTTTGGTTTATCTTCTGTGAGCCTTGCCTTAGTGATGGTGGTGCGTTTTGGGTCTCGAGTGAGGGTGACGTGGAGTGCTCGGTGGTGACCCCCCCAGCCCAACCTCTGAGGTTATCTGAGAGTTGCGGTGTCGATGTCCCAATCCGACCCGCCAGTTGTTAGTTTTTCTTAGCTTTCTTTTGTTTTACCTGATTATGACCTTCCAGGGTCATAGTCTTGTATTTTCTGCTATATCAATGAAACGCACACATCGTGTGCCATTCGTTCGAAAAAAAATTTGGTGCTTGTTATTGCACATCTCACATCTGAATGTTGCAAAGCTGCAGAGGGGGGGGGGGGATGGGAGAAACGACAGAGACGGAGCGGAGCTCCGGGCGGAGACCCGAGCGACCGCCGGGGGGTGGGAACAAGATGCTCGGAGGAGCTCGACGGAGAAGGCTCACGCTAGCACCTTGCGCCACAGGTAAGCTAGGAGTCTCGGAGGCCAGGCTACAGTCCAAGGTATGGGATGCTACATTTGCAGACTCAGATGTGGGCGAAGAAGATCTGAAAGAGCAGAAATTCGGGGGCTATGCAACCGTGTCAGGCTCCTCGACTGATCCCCTAAGTGGGCTCAGGAAGATGGGGTGTGGCTCGCGCTTATGGAAGCTTGCAGACGAGCTAAGCTCGGATGAAGAGGATGTCACTTCGGCAAGCGTGGCAAAAATGACTAAATCGATGCGTAAAGACTTCAGTGGTGGGATTGATTGGCAGGGACATTTGAAGCAAGATGAGAATCGGTTTGTGGACACAGGTTCAGTGGAGCCGAGTCAGGCAAGTGGTGCTGTTTCAGGGGGTGGAAGCAGGTCGTCAGACCTCCGTCCATGGAAGGGTCCCCTTCCAAAAAACAGAATCTCACCAGCTCTGTCGCTAGGCGACATCATGGTGAAGGATTGCTGTGCTAATGGGAGAGTGACTTCGTTCAATCAGTGGTGGACGGCGGCAGGAGGTAGCAGCTTGCAGGGTGTCGCGGCCGGCGAGCTGCCGAAGGGGTGGCCGGTGCCGGAGGTGACGCCAGATCCAGATGCGACCAAAACTTTTGAATCTCGAGTACCTGAGGGGTCGCGAGGTGGGCCGGTCTGTTGGGCTGGCGAAGTGGGCTTTATTCGAGTTGGGGCCCAAAGGCTTTTTCGGGGCAGTTCAGCGCTCGGTCTGCTACTAGACGCCGGGAGGAAGTTCAAAAGAACATCGTTGTGCCCTAGCGCCGCCCTCAACGTCGACTCACATTCCACTGCTCAAACGTCCTCCCTAGGCAAAGGCATCCATCGTGTTGGTAAGATGTGGAGGGCCGGTGGCAGCTTTGGCGGTGGTCCGGGGCGCAGTTTTGCCGGCAGTGCCATGGCTCGTGGTGGAGTCGTGCTGGTGGGGGAAGAGGGTTTGGAGGTGACGAGGGGCAAGAGGAGAGGTTTGGGAGAGACAACCAATTTGCAGGAGGGAGGAGAACTCCGGGGGCAGCCTACCAGCGCTGTTTTGATGGTGGCAGCGCCATTCAGGGACAGATGCGGGCTGGCTTTGGAGGAAGAATGAATTACCGAGGTTTTGGGCAGCGGGAGGGATACAGGCAGGGAAAGGATTGGAGCAAGAAGCCTGCACAAATGCACCAGCAGGAAGCTGTAGGAGAGGAGAAGGAGATCAGGAGGGGGTCAGAGACACAGAAGAAGAAGGAACCAAAAGTACAGAAGTGGGGGAGGAGGGACAGGATGGAGATGTGAGGATGGATGATGCAGGTGGACAGGGAGAAGAAGCAGCTGAGGATTCTAGGCCGGGTATACAAAGTGCCTAAGATGCACTAAGAAAGGGCACATAGCAGCCAAATGTACAACGGATATTTACTGTGTGATATGTAATGTGCACAATGAGCATATGAACCACAGATGCCCAGTCTTGAAGATGCCACGACCGGTGGCGCACGCGGTGGGTTATGCGGTACATGGGATGGGGTTCTTTCATATTCCACATCCCCCATTGCCTAGAGCAAAGAAGGACTCCAAGATGGCTCTAATCAGAGTAGAAGGAGGACTGATAGTGCGGAACAAGTTGCAGCACAACTCAAAAGATTATTTGGAGGAAAGTGGAAATGGGAAGTGACCATGAGAGACGAAGAGTCTTTTACTACCCGATTTCCTTCTAAAACTGAGCTGCAGCGGGCAATCGCTTTTGGTGGGGCTGATGTGAAGGAGGAAGGGGTGAGTACGGGCATAAGAACGAACTTTGAATTGTGGCAGGAGAAACAAGAAGGATTCTTACTCCCTAAAGTTTGGGTGAGAGTTTATGGGCTAAGAGAGGAGTTAAGGGAATTTTTGGAGCTTTGGGCAGTAGGTTCTTTACTTGGATCGACTCTAACAGTGGATATGGAGGTGACAAGGAAAAGTGACTTTGGGAGAATTAATGTGGCATGTCTTAACCCTTTACTGATCCCTGTGAATCTTGATGTGGTGGTGGGTGATCACTACTTTGAATTAGAGTTTGAAGTGGAGAGAAATGGGACCGATGAACATGGGTTGGAGGTGGAGTTTAATTGGACAGGAGAGGTTGGGAACGAAGGGAAGGGCACTGAAAAAGAGAGGGCTCGCTCACAAGAGGAAACAGATGTGGGTAGGGAGACAAAACGGTGGAAGAAGTGTGTTGGTTCAGCTGGTAGAAGGAAGGAGCTTGAGCATGAAGGTTGGGAACTGGACGGTCTCAAGGAAATGGTACAAAACATGAGCAAGGAGGAGCAATTCCTGGAGGCACACGCAAGACAAATACTTGATGTTGCTGCAAGCCGTGTTATTCATGAGGTGGCTGACAAAGTTATGGAAGAAGAGGATACTGATGTATTGAAGGGAGTGGATAGGTCGGGTGGAGGTGAAATCGTGGAGGAGGAGGAAACAGGGCTTGAGCCGAATGGGAGAAAGGAGAAGGGGATGAGGGAAGAGGTTGCGATTCCGGAAGCTGTGTTGTCACCTACAAGGTGCAGCCCAAGGCTGGTGCATTCGGTGGATGAGCACACCTTGTCAAGAGCGGAACGAAAGGCGGCGAAAAGGAACTTGGAAAAAGTGGAAGGTAATGTGTCTAATAATCCTTTATTTTCTCCCGATTGTTCAGTTTTAGCGTTAAACATTAAGCAACTGGGGGTTTGTTTTGGGGAAAATGAGAGGCAGGTTGTAAGTGAATTAGAGGATTTGATGGCAGATTTTGCTAGGCGCCGTACTGATTTTTCCTCAGAGGATTTGCGAGAGGAGGTAGAGTGTAGTGAGAGTGAGGAAGAAAATATAGAGGAAGTTGGGAGCTTGACGGTAAAAATCTATGTGAAGAATTATTGGAGGAAGTCTTTGATGATGACAGTTATCACCTAAGCAGTGAGTGCAAATTTGCATCAAAGAGTCACAAGCTGCGTGCTAAGTCACGAAAGAGAAAGGCTTGTAAAGTTGCAGTTGCCAAAATTACCAAAGCAGTTTCCAAATGAAGGGAATTTTCTGGAATAGCAGATTTCTTAGCGACTTGGCTAAAACTAGATTTATTTCGGATACAGTAAAAGAGCAAAACTTAGATTTTATAGCTCTTTTGGAAACAGGGAAAAAAGATTTCACCCAATCGACGCTTAATAATTTTTGCGTGGGGAGAAATTTCATCTGGCACTGGACTCAACCACATGGGAGATCGGGGGGCATTCTGTTAGGTGTGAACTTGGATTCCTTTGACATAGGAAGTATAGAAGAAGGAGATTTTTTTGTTAAATTCAAGTTAAGGGATAGAAAGCTCGACTTTAAATGGAGTCTGATTGCAGTGTATGGGGCAACACAACCCGAATTTAAGGAAGCATTCCTGACCGAGCTGGTACAAACTTGTGCTAAAGAGAAGTTACCAATTTTACTAGGGGATGATTTTAACATAATCAGAAACCCTAGTGAGAAAAACAATGAATGATTTGATGAAAAATGGCCCTTCCTCTTCAATGCCATTATAGATGGTCTCGATCTGAGGGAGATTGAGATGTCAGGACGTAATTTCACTTGGGCTAATTCCCTGCCAAAACCAACCTATGAGAGGTTGGACAGGGTGCTAGTTGGTGTAGAATGGGAGACAAAATACCCACTGACAATAGTCGTAGCTTTGACGAGAGAAATTTCAGACCATACCCCTCTCCTTCTGAACACTGGGGCTAAGACCCAGGTCACAGGACAGACCCAATTTAAATTTGAACTCAGTTGGCTTCAACGAGACGATTTCTTTGAACTAGTTTCAAAGGTGTGGAATGAAGAGAAGAGGGGCTCCACTTCACTACAAGTCTGGCAAAACAAAGTGAGAAGACTTAGACAGTTCCTGAGAGGATAGGCAAAAAATTTGAAAGGGAAGTATAAGAAGGAAAAACAAGAACTCTTGAGAAAAGCAAATGAACTTGACATAAAAGCGGAAACTACATTGCTAGATCAAAATGAGTTAGAATTAAAGCAAGATATTAAAGATAGGCTTACTAAACTCCTGAGGGAGGAGGAAATCAACTGGTTTCAGAGAGCCAAAACAATCCAATTATTGGAAGGAGATAGCAATACTAAGTATTTTCAGATGGTGGCTAATGGAAAGCGAAGGAAAACTAGAATTCTCCGACTTGAGCAGGAGGAGGGGGTAATAGAGGGCGAGGAGAATCTGAGGAAATATATTACAAAATACCACAAGGATCTCTTCGGAACACAAAACGAAAGTAGTTTCTCCTTGAATGAGGCAATGATTGAGGATATTCCCCAAGTCTCACATACCGAAAACGAGATCCTAACGGATATATTTACAGAAGAGGAAGTAAAAGAGGCGGTCTTCCAAATGAAACACAATAAATCCCCAGGGCCGGATGGCTTCCCTATGGAATTTTATCAAGTGTTTTGGAGTCTCATTAAGACTGACTTAATGGCCATGTTCAGAGACTTCCATAGTGGACAACTCCCTCTATTTAGTTTAAATTTTGGGACGATAACATTACTTCCAAAGATCAAAGAAGTCAAAATGATCCAGCAATATAGGCCAATCTATATGCTAAATGTGAGCTTCAAGATTTTTACAAAAGTCTTGGCTAAAAGGTTTACGGCAGTGGCTAACAGAATAACTAAGCCGACACAAACAACATTCTTGCCGGAAGGTACATCATTGAAGGAGTAGTTACTCTACATGAAACCTTACATGAGCTTAAAAGGAAAAAGCAAAGTGGGATAGTGCTCAAACTTGACTTCGAGAAGGCATATGATAAGGTGAGTTGGAATTTCCTACAACAAGCGCTTAGAATGAAAGGTTTCTCACCTATGTGGTGCAATTGGATTGAGAAAGTTGTTAGTGGTGGAAGTGTAGGGGTGAAGATTAATGATGACATGGGACATTTTTTTCAGACAAAGAAAGGGTTGAGGCAAGGGGATCCTTTATCACCATTGCTTTTTAATATAGTAGCGGATATGCTTACAGTTCTAGTCTCGAGAGGCAAAGAACATGAACAGTTTTGTGGGCTAGTCCCTCATCTGGTGGAAGGAGGATTATCAATTCTCCAGTACGCGGACGACACCATCCTGTTTATGGAAGATGATTTAGACCAAGACAAGAACCTAAAGCTGGTGTTAAATACATTTGAGAAACTATCGGGTCTGAAAATAAATTTTCACAAGAGTGAGTTGTTCAGTTTTGGGAATGCTAAGGATAGGGTGGGAGAATATGTGCACATTTTTGGCTGCAAAAAGGGAGTTCTTCCTTTTAAATATTTAGGTATTCCTATGAACACTCACAAGATTAGGAACAAGGACTGGGGGCAAGTAGAGGAAAGATTTCAGAAAAAGCTTAGCAGTTGGAAGGGAGAAACTTTTGTCAGTTGGAGGAAGGTTGGTTCTTATAAACTCAGTTTTGTCAAACTTGCCTATGTTTATGATGTCTTTCTTTAAAATACCTAAAGGTGTTCTTAAAAGACTTGACTATTATAGATCAAGGTTTTTTGGCAATGCAATGAGCATAGAAAAATATAGGCTTGCAAAATGGAGTGTTATAAGACAACCAAAAAGTTTGGGTGGGCTAGGAATTTTGGACCTAGAAGTACAGAATAGGTGTTTACTGGGGAAGTGGGTGATCAATTTACTGAATGGGGATGGTTTGTGGCAAAAACTAGTAAGAAAAAATACCTAACCCGTAACTCCCTAACACAAGTGACAAAAAAAGTGGGAGACTCCCAGTTTTGGTTCGGTTTGATGGAAATTAAGATCTGGTCATTTCTAAGGGCAGCTTCAAAATAAATAATGGCAAACAAGCAAGGTTTTGGGAAGATGTTTGGGTAGGAAGGGAACCTCTGATGAAATCCTTTCCCTCCCTATACAATATTGTTAGGAAAAAGAATGCGACAGTGGCAAATGTGTTAAACTCGGTGCCTCTAAATGTGTCCTTTAGAATGGGCATTAACAGGGAGGAATAGAGAGAAGTGGTTTCAGCTAGTGGAAAGTGTAATCACTTGTAGGCTGAATGACACTGATGATGATGAGTTTGTGTGGAGAAATACCAAGAGTGGGCAGTTCACAGTGCAAGCCATGTATAGGGATTTAATGAATGAAGGGCAAGTGCCGAGTAATTTTGTAGCCTGGAAACTAAAAATACCAAGTAAAATAAAAAATTTCTTTGGTATTTACACAGAGGAGTTATTTTGACTAAAGACAATTTGATTAAAAGAAATTGGAAGGGGAATACAAAGTGCTGCTTCTGTAACCATGAGGAGAGTATACAACATCTCTTCTTTGATTGTCATTTGGCAAGGTTCATTTGGAGTATTATACATATTACCTTTGGGGTTAAACCACCAGCTAGCTTTGCTCATATGTTCGGGTCTTGGCTCAATTTTTGTCAAAAAAGAGTAGATCACAAATTCTTATAGGACTTGCTGCTCTTTGTTGGGCCATTTGGCTTAGCCGAAATGAGGTGGTGTTCAACAAAAACATTTCTAACTCCTTTTTGCAGGTCACATTCCAAGGGACGTACTGGGCAAGAAGTTGGGCAGCTCTCTCTAAGGAGGAAGAGAGGAACAAGCTGAAAGAACATTGTCGAAGATTGGAAGTCACTGTAATGGAAGTTTTCAGCAAATTTGGATGGAAGTTCAGAAGTCGAATTGAAGCCTAGAGTTTCTGAGAGTTTTCCGTCAGTCCTAAATTCTGCTAGTGTTGAGTTTAAACTCTGTTGTCGAGTTTTGAATTGAGAACATCATAAGGCTGTGTGTATCGTTCTGTAGGCTGTAATCTCTACTTTGGAGGGGTGAAGGCCGGATCATTTTCCATCATCTAAAAGAAATCTCACATCTGTGACGATGATGTGGTCCTGCAGGAGTATGGGCGAAAGTTTTACCTGACATGTGTGTTGGTATCAGCAATGACGACGCTGTTCGTTGTCGTTTTTTCTCTCCTTTGAGGTGTTGGCTATGGTGCTTTATGGTGGTCCTGTTAGTTTAATTAAACCTGACATTAACATAACCAGGATCTTAAACTTAGCTTAATCATGATCACTAATTAAACTTAATACGGAAAATTTAGATTAGACTAACTAGAGCCTTGATATGCCATCTGTAGATGTAGATGTGTTGTGTAGATGAAGCAGAATGATCTTCAACAGATCAAGCTTCTTGATCTTGATGAAGATCTTGATGTCGATGACGAGCTTTCCACGTCACTTGAAACAGCTCGACAAGTAGACAGGTCCTCGTGCTTTCGAAACCCTTCAGCGCCTTAATTGATCGGTTGGTGGTTTTAGATGTTAAGCTGAGGTTCTAACTTAACTATAGCTAGTGTAAGCTCAGGTTTGCATATCTTTCTCTATCTATCCGATTCATGAGCTCAGATGCTGCCACAGGGTGGACCGCGTAGAGTAGCCCCGCTGTAGAAACTCGGGTTTTGTTTAGTTCTAGTTTTCTACCGAGAAACTGAGATTGATTCATTGTAACCGTGGTGCCAAACTCATTTACAGTGATCTAAGGCCCCGTTCTTGTTCTTCCCGCCTATGGCGACTAGTCCTTTCGGATCAAGAGCTTGAACCCCTCTTTGTGATTTGCTTAATACATATTTGCAATTTCAGATTGCGTGCTTATACTTTCTTGCTTGCGTTCTCGATTCGTCTACAGGAAAAGCCTTCTCGGCGAGGTCAATCAAGTTGTCGCTTGGTGATAACCAACGGAGCTGTCGGTGATATTATCTCCGGCAGTCTTCCACGGGGTAGCCCACGGAAGTGATTTGTAATGTAGGGAAGATCGCAAAGATCGGAAGCAGATGGTTAGGATGGACAGACACAAGGGTTTATACAGGTTCGGGCCGTCGACTCGACGTAATACCCTACGTCCTGTTTTGGGGTGTTGTATTGCGTAGATTGTGATTCGAGTTGGCTTGAGTTGTGGTTCCGTATGTTTTTGGAGGGGGTCCCTGCCCGCCTTATATATCGGGGGGCAGGGTTACAAGTCGGTTTGTATCCGATCCTATCTCTAAGAATCCTTTCCTTCTTTACAATAATTCCTATTCCAACTAGGACTTCTCCTTCCAGATCCTTCCTCCGTGCGCCGACTTGTCCCGCACGTCTTCAGGTCCAGAACGATGAGGTGGGCCGCCCCCTTTTGGTGGGCTGCCAGGCTTGCTCGTGAGGTACCCGGGTACTATATCCCCCACAGTAGCCCCCGAGCACTTCTTGGCCGATCGTTGGCTGTAATTGTTCTATCTTTTCTTGCATGATTCGAGTGCTCCAAGTTGTCTAAGATCTCATCCGAGTGGTTTCGAAGAAGATCCGAGTGGTTTCAAGGAAGATCCGAGTGGTTTCTCAGACGTTCCTGAAAACAATTCTTCAATTTCAGTCAAAGTGAGGGGAAGGAGTGCTCTTTTTCACGACGCGACAGCGAAGTGAATACACTTAGCCCCCGGGCTTTGGGCAATTTTAGTATGAATTGGCCAAAGGTCTTCAACTTTTATCCATCTGTATCTTGATTTTCAATGGTGTGCACCTCCAGGTGCACCCATTGGGTGTAGCCCCCGAGCCTTGAGCAGAATAGAATATTCTGGTCGAGGGTCAAAAATAAATATTATGAATCTCTTTTTGAACTTGATCCATCAATGGTGTGCACCTCCAGGTGCACCCATTGGGTGTAGCCCCCGAGTCTTGTTACGACTCAGCATGATCGTGTCAAGACTTTGAAAGCTATGAATTCCGACTGATTTTTCAGCCTCCATGCCTCTGGGCATGGATTTTGGATAAACTTTTCCTTCAGAGGCTTTTTTGTTTCCCCTTTATAAGAATTTTGTCCTCGAGTTCTTTGAACTCGGCATGACTCCCGAGTCGTGTCCCACGACTCAGCTTGACCATATGGTAAGCCATCTTCTCACAAGATTTATACTTATCAGCATTTGACCCAGATTTCTGAGTCAATTTAGCGATAATATCGCATGCCTTACGCAAAAATCAGTTGCGAGGTCGCAATATTAATTGCAAAATCGAGTCTGGTCGTCGACTAATTTTAGCCTCACGACCGAGTGGTTTCTGCCCCTGAACCCTAGCTCAGGAACCCACAAATTTATTATCGTAACAGAACCGAAAGGTCGTGCTATATTTCAGCCCATTAGGCCCATTATTCCTAAAAGTCCTGTTGCGTCCCTAACGGTCGCCTTACGGAAGTCGAGATATCGCGAGATATCGCGATTCCCTACCGCATCTTTGAATTCAAAGCGACGGGACGTGCCTGCGTCGGTTGAGTTCCCGAGACAAGCGCCGCGCCGCGCGCGGGAGGAACGGTTCCTTCCTTTATAAGCCATCCCCGCCGCATTCTTCTTCCTTTACTTGCCATTTGCCTTCCCCGACGCTCCAGTTCCCTTTGCGCCAGAACAAAACCCTAGATCTGCTCCCGCACCCTTTTCCTCGCTCTCCAGCACCAGTCGCTGCCATGGCGCCCAAGAGGAAGGAAGCCTCGAAGCGGAAGGAGAAGTCACCAGCAAGGGCCCGGTCGTCCAAGGGCAAGGCCGTCGCCGAGGTCGCCGTGGATCGCGCCGCCGAGTGGAGGGAGTCCATCACCTCCACCAAGCGCCTCGAGCAGCACGTCATGGATGGCGTCCTCCCCGACCAGCAAACCGCCGAGTGGCGCGCCGCCGCCGGTGAGTCTTTCCCCACCCCAAACTCCTCTGATTTGGTGGTGTTTGAATCTTTCTTTCTCCGTGGTCTTGGCTTGCCCGCGCATTCTTTCCTCCGCGGGCTGCTTCATTACTATGGGATCTGCCTCTGCGCATTGAATCCCAACTCTATCCTCCACATCGCCATCTTCATCAACCTCTGTGAGGCCTATCTTGGGATAGAACCTCACTTCAATCTTTTCATTCATCTTTTTCTCCTTAAACCTTATCCCCGAACCGACTGCCCACAAGTAGTCGGGGGCGCCGGACTCCAACTCCGCGAGGGTCGAACTCGGGAGTATTTTGACATCCCTTTCCTTACCTCCAATAAGGGGTGGCAGTCCGAGTGGTTTTACGTAGGAAACCACTCGCCTGCCATCTCTCCAGAAATTGATTCTCGTCCTGTCCCCTCCCAATCCTGGACCGCTCTTCCCAAGGAGAGTGAAATGGACCAGGTTCGGGAGCTCCTGGGTCTTATTTCCCAGTTGAAGGACAATGGGCTGTCTGCCGTCGGTGTGGCAGCCAATTTTGTTCTGCGCCGGGTTCAACCGCTCAAGCAGCGAGCTCACCCGGCGTATGAATATTACGCCGAGGGGGACAACACGCGCGAAGCCCCCGAGCGCGTCGACAAAGTCCAAGCCGCCGCTCGGCTTGGCAAGTTCTTCGCACCTGGAACGTCCCTGAGGACTACTGACTGTCCTCCGGCGTTCAACTTGGGAAATCCACGCCCTGAGGTATTTAGTCAGTTTGTTGTTGTTTTTATTTCAATTCCACCCATTGGGTGTAATCTCAAAACTGAATCCAATATTTGCAGGATCGAGTTGCCTTTGTATCTATCCCTCCTTTGCCTGAGATGCCAAAGGGAGTGGATCAGCCTCGTCGGCGCAGGGCCGTTGGATCTGAAGAAGCAGTCGGGGAAAGTGAGAGTGATCTGCATGACTCGGATATCACTCTATCATCCTCTCCTTCCCCCGATGTGCAATCTCCGAGTGGTGGGAAGGCTGCTCCTGCTCTGAAGAAGCGGAAGATCTCCACAGGGATCGTGTTCAGGGATGCGCCCAGCCGCCGGCAGCTCCTTATATCTGAGTCGTCTGACTCGGAGAAGGATGAAGCTGGCATCGCCGAGTCGTCTCTCCAGCCGCCAATCACGAGCTCGGAGCAGTCTCCCCTTGCAGTGATGCCTCTGAGCGCTGCAAGTCCGAGGGACCTCCCTTCCCCAACTCGGAAAGGAAAGCGCCTGAGAATGCGCATTTCTAATCTGTAAGTATTCTTGTCTTGTCTTGATTTCCTTTATGCTCTTTGTTAGTGATCCATAAATGCTTTATGTTGTAGCACGCCGTCTGAGGTCCCCTTCTCGGGTCCTCCGCCTCAGTCGGCGATTGAGACCGCAGCCCCAACAATCCAAACTCCAGAGGTGCCGATCCACTCGGCTGATCTTCTCAGCGATCAGCCTGTGGGTCCGCTACCCGAGTCGCAGCGGGAGCCAACCCCGCCACCGCCGAGTCCTGTACCAGCGTCGCCGACTCCTCCGCCAGTCCCACAAGGCAGCCCCCAGCATGCTCCTGCAGTTGAACCGACTGCAGCAGTGGAGGAGCCCCAGACTGCGACGGTCGATATAGCTTCTGCGGCGGTCGGCGTCCTGGGTGGTGGTGCTCCCCTGACTCCTCTGGAGGAGTTTCTGTCCCTTCATCGTCGCATGGGCCACATAGCCAAGGTACTTCCCGAACTTCTTATCTTGTTGATATCAAATACCATTGGCATATTGATTCATATTGTCTTCTGACTTGTTTTTGCAGGACTTAGCTGCTGATGCTGAGGCTAAAGCCTTGGTTATCCAAGAATTAACTTCTGCAGTTGCTAAGGCCGACTCCTTGGTGGCCCGAGTGGCTGAGCTCGAGGCTGATGCAGTCGAGCGACAGGCTGAGTTGGAGGAAGCCCAGCGTACCACCCGCGATTTATGCGGGGAGGTAGAGCAGGCTAAGCTCAACGAAGCCCAGGCCGTGCACGAGCTCAGAGGTATGTTCTTCCTTATTTGTTTTTCTGTCAGACATGAAAATTTATTCAGATCTAACCTTCTTTAGATTATCGATATCGGACGATGTCCCAATTCGCAGAGCTCACTGCCAAGGTGGCCCGGCTGCAAGGCGAGGCTGAGGCGCTGCGCGCTGAGAAGACAGCGCTGGAGGATGCTATCCGAGTGGTGGCGGAGGAGATCGAGCCGGAGGCGTCATCGTCTTCAGCTTCCATCCTCGACCGCGTTCGGGCGCTCCCACGCTACTTCCGGCGACAGCTCTGCTCCATCAGCCAAGCTAGCTGTGGCCATGTCCTGGCAGTGCTCAAGTCGCTGTTCCCGGCGTCAGACCTGGAGCCACTCGGCCACGGGTATGCTGCCGGTACCTCTGAAGACGATGTGGGCAGACTGCTCCATGAAGTCGAGCCCATCGCCAATGCCCTGTCCAAGGACGTTGTTGATGACTCGGATGAAGCAGCCCCGTCTGGTGCTGGCGACCCTGCAGTGTAAACAAAATATTTGTAGTATGTGGTCGAACCAGTACTGTTTTTAAACAATGTATGAATTATCACTTCTGTATATAAGTTTTTAATTGGTCTACAACTCCCTTTCTTTCTGCGCTAGCCTTAATTTCTGAGTGGTTGACCTGTTACGGAGTAGATTAGCCTCGTTGGTCTCAGTCTCATGCCGCAGAGTCTTTGTCATACGTTTAGAGCTTTGACTTGGCGAGTACTTTCCCTCTCGATTTAAGGTTTGTTCCCCTCATACTTTATGTGCGTGACGCGAAAGAGGAAATGCGAGTAGTAGAAATAGATGAAAGATGAAATCAACTTTATTGATAACTCATTGTAAACAAGCCGAGTCGTAACTGGGGGTGACTACCCTCCAAAATCACTCGGAGCAAATAAATCTAAAAATAAAAAAGACAAATACATAACTGATTCAGGCGTAGAAGCGTTGCAAGTGCTCGATGTTCCATGGATTTGGGATGTCTACGCCATCTTCGGTCATGAGTCGATATGAGCCTGGGCGACTGACTGACTTGATAATATATGGACCTTCCCAGGGGGACGCAAGCTTGTGCGCGCCCTTGGTGTCTTGCTTCCTTCTCAGAACCAAGTCGCCTGCTTCAAAGGACCTCTGCTTAACTGATCGATCGTGATAGCGTCGCAGGACCTGAGCGTAACGCGCGGCTTGGATCTGGGCAGCCAATCTCTTCTCCTCGATGCTGTCGAGGTCTTCAATGCGCGCCACTTGCGCGTCGTATTCATCATAGAACTCCACTCGGGGGGAGCCGTATGTGAGGTCCGTTGGTAGGATAGCTTCCGAGCCGTAAACCAGAAAGAACGGAGTTTGCTTCGTGGCACGACTCGGCTGTGTGCGCAGCCCCCAGACTACAGCCGGCAACTCCTTGATCCATCGTCCGTCATGTTGCTTCAGCTGCTTGAATATCCGGGCCCTGAGCGCTTTGATTATTTCGCCATTGGCTCTTTCGACTTGGCCATTGGCCCTTGGGTGTGCGACGGAAGCGGGACATAGCTTGATGCTCCGATCGCTGCACCAATCTTTAAACTCCTGCGCTACGAAGTTCGTACCATTATCTGTGATGATACGATTTGGGACTCCGAAGCGGTGGGTGATGTCGGTGAAGAACTCGATGGTCTTGGCTGCCGTGTGCTTTCTGACTGGTTTTACCTCAATCCACTTGGTAAACTTGTCGATAGCTACAAGGACATGGTCAAAACCACCAGGAGCCTTCTTAAATGGACCGATCATATCCAAGCACCAACAAGCGAAGGGCCAGGACGCTGGTATGGTTTGCAGCTGTTGTGCAGGTGCATGTATTTGCCTTGCAAAATACTGACACCCTTTGCAATGCCGCACGATGTTCTCTGAGTCTGCTACAGCAGTCGGCCAGTAGAAACCAGACCGGAAAGCTTTACCAACAATGGTTCTAGCTCCGGCGTGATTTCCACAAATTCCTTTGTGTATGTCGGTCAAGAGTTCTATACCCTCAGTGCGACTCACGCACTTTTGTAGGATTTGGGAAGCTCCAGATCGACGATACAACTTGTCTCCGATGATGACGTAGTTTTTGCTGCGCCGCACGATTTGTTCGTGGAGCGAGTTTAGATCTTTGTCTTCTGCGACCTCTGCGGGTAGTATGCCGCTGTCCAGATAATCGATGATCTGTGTCCTCCAGTCCAACGCTTCATCTGCCACTAATGTGGCTGACTCTGGGGATTCTCCGACTTGTTGCTCCGCGACAGTGCCATCCGGGTTTATCTTGATAGAAGGTTTGATAAGATCTTGTATAAAAACTCCGGGTGGGACGCCTTCACGGGTGGACCCCATCTTAGCGAGCTCATCTGCTGCCTTGTTATGGTCGCGCACCACGTGATGGAACTCTAAGCCATAGAATTTCCCTTCCAGCTTCCTAATTTCCTCGCAGTATGCGTCCATCTTTTCGTTGGTCCTGGACCAGTCCTTGTTTACCTGGTTTATGACCAGGGCAGAGTCCCCGCGTACCATCAGGCGTTTGATACCCAGAGATACTGCGATGCGGAGACCGTGCAGGGCTGCTTCATACTCAGCTGCGTTGTTGGATACTGGAAACATGATTTGAAGGACGTATTTTAGTTCCTGTCCACTTGGGGAAATCAGGATCACGCCTGCGCCGCCTCCTTTTATCTGGAGGGAGCCATCAAAGTACATCTCCCAGTACTCAACTATCTCGTCGTCAGCCGGAGCTTGGTTTTCTGTCCAGTCTGCTACGAAGTCGGCCAAGACCTGAGACTTGATAGCAGTACGTGGAACAAAGTTTATGTGATGAGCGGCCAATTCTATTGACCACTTGACAATTCGGCCGCTGGCATCTCGGTTATGGAGAATTTCCCCTAACGGATTTTCGCTCACCACCGAGATTGGATGGGCCTCAAAGTAGTGTTTCAGCTTTCTTGCTGAGATAAGAACTCCATATAATAATTTCTGCACATGGGGGTAGCGTACCTTAGATATGGTCAGAACCTCGCTGATGAAGTAGACTGGTCGCTGAACTCCATATGCGTGTCCTTCTTCAGGACGCTCGACCACTAGTACCGTGCTGACCACTCGGGGAGTAGCAGAGATGTAGAGGTAGAGCTGTTCTCTTGGTTGAGGTGGGACGAGGATGGGAGGATTCTGCAGGTAATCTTTGAGTTCCTGAAAAGATCGCTTCGCCTCTTCATCCCACACGAACTTGTCCTGCTTCTTGAGCAGTTTGAAAAACGGCAATCCACGAACGCCGAGTCGTGATATAAAACGACCGAGCGCTGCCATGCATCCAGTAAGCTTCTGCACATCCTTTTGACAGGTTGGTGGTAGCATTTTGGTGATGGCCGTGATCTTCTCGCGATTTGCCTCGATCCCGCGGTTGCTGACCATGAAGCCGAGTAGTTTACCTGAGGGTACTCCGAAGACACACTTTTCCGGGTTGAGCTTCCACCGGAATACGCGTAGGCGTTCGAAGACCTTTGTCAGATTCCCTATCATGTCCTCAGGGTTCATGATCTTGACCACGATGTCGTCGATGTAAGCTTCTACTATGTCTGGGATCAATTGATCCAGACATGCTTGAATTGTCCTCTGGTAGGTTGCACCTGCGTTCTTCAGACCGAAGGCCATTGTGTTGTAACAAAAGGCACCGAACGGCGTGATGAACGCGGTTTTTATCTGGTCTTCCAGCTTCAGGCCTATCTGGTGATATCCTGAGTAGCAATCGAGAAAGCAGAGCAGGGCGGAACCTGCCGTGGAATCAACAACTTGATCGATGCGGGGGGGAACGAAGGGGTCTTTAGGGCAAGCTTTGTTGAGATCTGTATAATCAACGCACATTCTCCAATCATTATTATTCTTTTTTCTTACAAGAACTGGATTAGCTAACCAGTCGGGGTGGAACACCTCCTGAATGAATCCGGCTGCTAACAGCTTTGTAATTTCTGCCCTAATTGCCTCCTTGCGGTCCTGCGCGAATCGACGAAGCCTTTGCTTGATCGGTTTGGCAGTCGGATTGACCTTCAAGGAGTGCTCGGCAAGTTCCCTTGGGACACCTGGCATATCGGATGGTTTCCACGCGAATATGTCGGCGTTTTCCCTTAGGAATTTGACGAGCACTTCTTCCTATTTGGGGTCCAACTCTGCCCCGATGACGGCCGTCTTCTTTGGGTCGTCCAGGTCCAGAGAGATCCTCTTCAGCTCCGTCTCCTTGCTTGGCGCGATGGCTTCTCTCGCTGGCTTCTTGGTGGGGATCTCTAGAGCGTCCTTGTCCACCTCCTGTGATGCAGCCAGTACTTGTTCCATGCGCTTGGACATGTCCAGGGCGGCTGCCGCGTTGAGAGTTTCCTGCTCGCACGTGTATGCGACTCGGACGTCTCCCAAGACGGTGATTACGCCTTTCGGTCCTGGCATCTTGACCTGTAAGTAGACGTAGTGAGGGATCGCCATGAACTTGGCGAGTGCCGGCCTCCCAAGGATGGCGTGGTATGCAGTTTCAAAGTTCGCCACCGTGAACTGCATGTGCTCGGTCCGGTAATTATTCCGGTCTCCGAAAGTGACGGGCAGCGTGATGTGCCCGAGTGGTTCTGCCCCCTCTCCCGGTATCAAACCATAGAACGCGGATTGGGGGGGACTCAGATCGAGAGTAGTCAGGCCGAGCTCCTTCAATGTGTTAGCAAAGAGGATGTTCAGGCCACTGCCACCGTCGACTAGTACCTTGGTGAGCCGAACGTTGCGGATCGTCGGGGCTACTACCAAGGCATGGGACCCGGGCTTCGGTATGAAGTTTGGATGATCCTCCCGGGTGAATGTGATCGGAACTTCCGACCACTTGAGGTACTCAGGTACCGGTGGCTCCCTCGCATGCATGACCTGGCGATGGGTGAGCTTCTGCTGGCGTTTCGACTCGAACTCTGGTCCGCCGTAAATCATGCGGACCACTCGGTCGGCTTCCTGAAAGTCATTATCAGGCTCGTCGTTTCGCCTGTCGTCTCGCGGGGAACCACCGTTCCTCTTTCTGTATGGGGGGCCTCTGTTGCCCCCGGTGAAGGCTCGCTTGAGCCCGTAGCACTCTCGCGCCGAGTGCTTGTGTTTGTGGTATGGGCATTGCTCATCGAGCATGCGCTGGAAGTCCTCTGGAGTTACCCGGCCTCTGGACCGGTCCAGGGCGGCGACCATGTCTCCTTCGCTCTTCTTCTTGCGAGGTTGGCTGTCGTTGCGTCGATGGTCGTCGTGTCGTTCTTCGTCGTCGCGGCGGTCGCGTTTGCGAGTCGTCTTGTTCTCTTCTTCCCAGCGGCTTCTAATCTCGCTGAGTTGTTCTCTTTCCGCGATCTCGGCGTCCGCCCACGTGCTAGCGACCCGGAACATGTCATTGACAGTCGCGGGTGGCTTCCGAGTCCACTTATGGATCAGTCTTCCGTCGGAGATGCCACGCTGGAAAGCTGACATCACCTCCTGATCCGTGACGTCCGTGATGGAGTTGCGCTTTTCCGAGAACCTGCGGACGAAGTCGTGCAGAGTCTCGTTCTTGCGCTGCCTGATCTGACCGAGGAGCCGCTTGCTCCCGGGCCTTTCCCAGGTACCGAGATAGTTACCGATGAAGAGTTCGGTAAGCTGCTCCCAGTTGTCAATGGCGTCCTGCGGGAGTCCTGCCAGCCAATTGCGGCAGTCCTTGGTGAGCATGATGGGAAGATAGTTCGCCATCACGTCCTCGTCGCCGCCGGCTGCTTGTACGGCGGTGTAGTAGATCTGAAGCCATTGAGATGGGTCAGATTTCCCGTCGTACTTGTCGATGTCCGACAGCTTGAAGCCTCTGGGCCATGTCACGCTTCTCAAGCGCTCGGTGAACGACTGGAATCCGCCGATCCGACCTCTAGGGCGGGAATCGCTCGGACCCGATCCGTCCACCGCTCTTGGGGGTGTGCTGTCCCTCCTGCGGTCCCGGTCCCTGGGTGGGGAACGGGTCCTCCGATAGTTCCGAGTCCTGGGTGGAGTTCGGTCCTGCCGGTAGGTTCTGTTGCGCGGTGGAGTTCGATCTCTTGGTGGAGTCGGTCGCCTGGGCGGTGGAAGGACTCGTCGTCGACCGCCATTGTTGCCGCGCCTTGGGCTACCGGAGAGGTCAGAGTAGTCTGACTCTGTCGAGTAACCGCTTCTGTTGGGGTTATGACGGGGATTTCCATGATCCCGATCATACTCTTGGCGCCGTCGGAGTTCTTCGCGATGGCGCTCTTCAGCGCTATTGGTGATGATGTCCCTTGCATCTCGATCTCTGTTGATCGTGGTGCGGAGGTCTTCATCACGACCCGATCCGCCGCCGGCCCGGTGTCGAGATGAACCGGGTTCAGGAGCGTCGGTAGTCGTTCTGCCTTGCATCTGGTGAACCTGGACGGAGGCGGCCTGTACGAGAGCCCTTACCTTTTCCAGGCCCGGAGTGTTAGGCGGTAGCCGATTGATTTCCTCGTTGATAGTAACGAGGTTCTGGACCGGCGTTTCGTAGACTTCGTGTCCGTTGAACTCGAACGTGCCGTCGCGCATCAAGTTCCGGGCGCTCCTCCGCTCGTGTTGATCCCGTTGGCGACGATGATCTTCAGAGCGAGGCTCCTGGAGTCGAGCAGTACCAGATCCTGACGCGGCGGCTCCGTGTGGTCGTGCGGCTCTGCGAGTCGCCCGACTGGCATTGCGTCCTCGACGCTGGTTCCTGGCTTCGGTCGTCTCCTCAGCAGGAGTGACCTCATCTTCTGAGACAGGATTGGTTGGCGTTGCTGGCGCCACCATGTAACAATATGATCCGACTCCTTCTTGCGCAAGGTAGTCTTCCTCGGACTCGGAGAAGTCGGATGTGGGCGTGTAACGCTCCAAACTACTCGGAGTCAATTCTCCGAGTGATCCTAGTAGTTCCGGCTCTGTAGAGGCATCGGACACCGTGTATCCTTCCGGCAGATCGTCTAGGATTGAGGGTCCCAGCAGATCTAGCCCGTAGGAGTCGCTCCCAGAGAAGTAATCATCCGACTGGACGATGTCCTTCATCTTTTGCTTCCGAGCAAGCGCGCAAAAACCGGGGGTCTGAACAGCAATGACCTCAGGGCTATGGACGCGTGTAGGTTGAGCGTTTACGCTCTGCGATGATTCGGCGACGCGACTCTCAGGAGTCGGATCGAAACCGAGTGATTGTAGATCTGTTCCCGACTGGTTTGGCCTCGCGTTCTGCGAAGGACTCAGCGGGGTAGATCCGGTACGATCAGAGGCGATCGGACCGGATTGGGCCGTGATGGCCGAAGTCGGCGCCAGAGAGGAGACCTCCGTGGCGTCCGTCGCATCCGCCGCCTGGGTATCCAAGGCGGTGGTGGTGATGACGTCCCCGAACTGGATCTCGACTTCGTCGACGTCCGGGAGGTTGCAGCTGTCCAAGATCTTGACGCGATCCATCGAGCTTACCAGATTGATCTCGGCGATATCCCCTACCTGGCGCGCCACTGTCGGTGATATTATCTCCGGCAGTCTTCCACGGGGTAGCCCACGGAAGTGATTTGTAATGTAGGGAAGATCGCAAAGATCGGAAGCAAGATGGTTAGGATGGACAGACACAAGGGTTTATACAGGTTCGGGCCGTCGACTCGACGTAATACCCTACGTCCTGTTTTGGGGTGTTGTATTGCGTAGATTGTGATTCGAGTTGGCTTGAGTTGTGGTTCCTTAGATGTTTTTGGAGGGGGTCCCTGCCCGCCTTATATATCGGGGGGCAGGGTTACAAGTCGGTTTGTATCCGATCCTATCTCTAAGAATCCTTTCCTTCTTTACAATAATTCCTATTCCAACTAGGACTTCTCCTTCCAGATCCTTCCTCCGTGCGCCGACTTGTCCCGCACGTCTTCAGGTCCAGAACGATGAGGTGGGCCGCCCCCTTTTGGTGGGCTGCCAGGCTTGCTCGTGAGGTACCCGGGTACTATATCCCCCACAGGAGCAGTGGTGTAGCGGTTGTAGGGTTTGAATCGTGTCTGATTGAAGCCCGGATCGTCAACCTCGAGTTCTCCACCAATCGAATTTACTCTACCTCTCGGAAGATTGGGCCTAGTCCTCGTCAATATCCTTACCTGCAGCCTGCTCGCGTTCAGCGCCGAGTCACCGATGCCGGGAGCAGCTCCCCGGACCCTATGATTGTCATGGTCTTCAGTTTCATGAAGAGCAGAAAATGGCGCCAAGGGGCCTGTCTTTACTGCCTCTTTTTCCCTCCAAAAGCAGCCGCTGACTTGTAGTGAGAGGAGGAAAAAGATGACTCTCATCTGGTGTGTTCGTTGTCCTTTGGATGGCTCGGATGAGGCCACTGCTTAAGTTGTAGTGGGAATAGCCACTGCACTCGAGCATGGTCCGTTCGTAGCGGAGCCCTGGTGGTAGGGCCTAGCGAAGGTAACACGCTGGCGGCTGGCAGCGGCGGCGTTCTCCATTGTATTTTTTAAATATAACTATTTCCTATTTAAATACAAACACTGAATTTTACGCGTATTCATTTAGCATGAGCCTCGCAAAAAGCTTCGGATCAAGCTCAACCTGTTTGAGTTTGTTGAGAATAGCAAATCTATTTTTTTTAAAAAAATAATTTCAAAAAAAAGACCGGTAGGAAAACTGCCGTTATATTGAAAAGAAAAAGAGCATGAAACACTCTAGCAAAATGAGTATGAGGTAAATAAACCAATTCCACTGTCATACATAAGCGACCTTACCCCTCTTTGCTCCTCGTAAAAACGTTTGCACTATCATATATTCTCTATGTTGCTGAAAATTGTGTTACATCTTAGACATTGTCATTTTCATTCATAACAAAACAAAAGAATTTTGTTCGAATGGCCAAGTCATTCATCACACGACCTCAATAACCACAGTAAAATGCCTTTGTATCATTATAATTACTAGGAGAAAGACATGTGCCCGCAGGCACGTGTTTTAAAAAATTTACTAAATTAGAGATGTAGTCAATATGAACTATTTAGATTAGTTTATAGCATTCAATCATCGTAAAATCCGACGGTGTAGGAGGTGTAAGAATAAGATTTGTATGATCGTCAAATCTTTCCCTCTTTATCACTATATATAATTATATTATTATTTCATACAAAATTAACCCTGACAAATTGATACCTTAAGTTTATATATTGCCTTCACAATTTGGGATGAGCGCTCCTCCACACTGGATTCGGGGTCGCTGCGGTGCTGCCACAGTGGCTAGTCACGGTGAGGCCCACATGGCAGCGACCCGAGTGGGAGTCTCTCTATAATATTGCAAGGAACCGATTCCACAATTTGAACAATTATGTTGAAGAGTCCAATATGTATCGCTATGGTAGAGTATTATTCAAGTATCTTACTGTTACTAATTGGAGGCTCCTTTTGAAGCCTTCACGTGAAGCCACCTATAATCTTAGGTGGACACTCTAGAAAATAGAGAAAGATTAAAGGAGCCTCCACGTGAAGCCACATAGGATCCTAGATGGACACGTTAAAAAAAGAGAGTAAAATTACCCACCTATGACATTATGATAATTAACCTAAAATAACCCCTATTATTATATCCAAATTACCCCGTCTGCCATTAAAGAAAAAATAAGTCTAAACCAAAACAATTTTCTATCCCGAAAGGTCGCTAGCTAATCTGTACTATAAAGGACGAAAGAATTTTGTTTCGTCAAATCAGACAAGTGGAACCATAGAACCCTTTCGTCAAATCCGACAAGTGTACCCATAGTCGTCAAATATTATGGACCCATTGGTCCGACAAGCGGGCCATGAGTCCTGTATATTAGCGGCCAGGACTCTTTCTCACGCTATACGTCGGCAGCCAGGACTCTTTCTCACGCTATACGTCGGTAGTTAGGACTCTTTGACACATTGATCTGACAGGTGGACCCACGGGTCATGTACGTGAACACTCGGTACTCTTTCTCATGCTACACGTCAACCCCTAGGACTCTTTCTCACGCTATATTGGTCATGTACGTGAGTAGTCAGGACTCTACACATCAGCCACTAGGACTCTTTCTCACGCTATATTGGTCATATACGTGAGCTGTCGAGACTTTTTCTCATGGTACACGTTAGACTCTTTCTTACGCTATATTTTTTATAACACGTGTCTGCGGCACGTGCCTTTGTGCTAGTCCAACAAACAAAACAAATACGGGTATACATCTGTCTATGTATAATGAGTTGCCGTCCCTTACACACAAAAATCCTGATGGTTTTATGACGAGCAGCAGGGGTGTCGGCGATCTGTCGTAGTTTTTTTGTTGATAGAGGGACATCAGGGGCCGAGGACATAAAAGAGGTAGCAGGTGCGCAAAGCTAACCGGCTTCCACCATAATGTCGCAAATACTACATGTGTAAGTTTCTAAATCTACATGTCCATTATGCGATCTGAGTGGATGCGATTTAACGCACACCCACAGATGCTATTTGGTTTTCTGAGGGACGGGTCATTATAATCAACCATGTTTTTAGTTTGATGTGTGTGACGTGATTTGAATAAGCTGCAGTTGTTAACGGAAAGCACTACCATATTCAATCTCCCCCTGCATGCATATTCGCCACTACATTTGCTCCCTGTCACCTCATACCCTTTTATCGTGGAGAAATTTAAGGACTAACAGAAAAGAACGAAGCACTGACTAGGCTGTAGTGTCACTCTTGATTTTTTTTTAAGGCTGGACTCATATATATAGATACAGAAATCGATTTCCATGCATTGTTTATGACTATTACTGATGACTATTCTATTGCTTCAGAACTCTATTTGTTACAGACTTCTTGTGTATATATGCATGTGCCTGATCTCATTAAGCCTATATTAAAAATAAATAGTAGCCATTCTTTGTTACACAGGTGTTGTTACCTACAACAAACTTCCTTCAAGAGCATCTTGGCATCCAGCAACACATGCAAATGCACCTCAACCCAGTACACGAGAAAGCTCCTCTAGCTAATTGCTCAAGCTATCTGCATTTGTTTGGCACAACCGAACATGTATGAATTTGCTGGGTCCAAGACCCTCTATCAAGAATTTTCAAACATGCTGGAATGGAATATTCATAATTTCAAGGCTATTGGCACTGTCGCCTAGGTTACACCGAAGGAAAGCACATGTCGCGTAATATTTCCGTCCAAAATTGGTACGTCTTTACTTTTCACCAACAATTTCTTCTTCATCGTTGCCAATTAGTACTTATCAAATTATTATATTGCATAGAAGATTGTAGATTATAAAGGAACTAATAATGGACCCATTTAATGCGGATGAAATTCAGTTACAATTTGGGGGAAAAGTAATATATTGATTCACCCATTGTTTTTTTCCTTAGTCCTGACCGAGGGCTTATTTTTATGGAGTCATGGATCAGGCAGCGATCCTGACCGAGGTGCACAAAATCGATGGCCTGGAGGAACCGCCTGGCACAGGCAACTTTCTGAGGATCCAATCCAAAAAAACATGCCCTAATAATGTCTTATTATTTATGTTCCCCACATAATTAGTGAAATTATATGCCATGTACAATATTTATGGCTTAATAAGATTTGGATACGTGTATGTTTTATTATAAAATTTAATGAAACATGGTGTACGTCTTTTTACTTTCATATATTTTTATTGATAACAGTGCTGTGTGTCTATGAAAACAACACCAAACAATATGCATTATTTCATAATTCCATAATTGTCTTTTAAAAATATAAGATATAGCCATCTATCTGGTGAGCTGACTTAAACTGGGTTTACCAGGCAGACCATAAACATAATTCTGGTCATATATTTTTCATTACTTAGTCAAAATCAAAAGATTAGACTTATGAAAAAGTTAACACAAACTACAATTTGGACAAAGTTAATCAGGGACATATAACTACAAATTACTAGCCCGTGCAGGTGCATGGGTTGATTGGCTAGTCACTACAAATTGGAAACAGATATGACAAAATGACAACAGCCCAATTAGCAGCCTACTTGGCTTGCAATACAAATTGAGCCCGAGCACTCCAACAATCGGCCAAAGAAATACTCCCTCCGTTCTTGAATATACGTAAAGAAAGTCCTTCGACGATGATGCATCTGAATTCTGAAGACAGTAAAGCATGGCGCACGGGAGATGAACTAAACCGTGGAACAGAGCGATCGATCTGACGCGTGCAAGTTGTAGTGCGGCTAGAGGTCAAGGGTAAAGCCAGGTCGGCGAGGAGAAAGTGGACTGGAACTCGGGCGGGAAGCCCTCCATCCCACGCATGATCTCGCGGCCCGAGTACCAACCGACGTCGCTGCACGGGAAGTTGCCTCCGTACGACAGCGCCAGGGAGATGTCGAAGCCCGTGTCGTCCAGGAAGTAGACGCCCTCCCGGAACCGGCCGAACCGCGACGCCTCGAACGCCCTGGAGCAGCATCGCGACAGGTAGATCGCGCGCCCAGTCCAGGCCGCCGTCGAGCTCCACCCAGGCGGCCGCCGCCGCGTGGTCGCCGCCGGGCAGGGCCTCCACCGCCAGATCCAGGACCTCGAACCCGCGCGCTCCCGCCGCGCCGCCGGCGACATCGTGCTGGGCGACGGAGGGGAAGTGGCGCACGACCATCAGGAGCTTCCCGCGTGACTCCACCAGGTAGCGGGTCACGCCGGCGGTGGCGGGGGAGGACGACGGGTTCGTCCTCGCCGGCGGCGCGTTGTGCCGCCGCCGCTGCATCCGGTAGGATCTCCAGGACATCCTGAGGGTGGAGGTGGAGGTGGACGCGCCGCCCGGGACGACTTCTTCCTGCACGAACACGGTGACGGCCTCGTCAGCGGTGACGGCGTAAAAGCCGCCGTCGTGGTACAGGATGTCCTGGAGCCCGTGCACGGGCTCGGAGGCCACCCAATGGCGGTCCACCCCGGGCCGCACGAACGCGAGGTTGGAGACGCCGGAGACGAGCGCGGCGGCGACGCAGCCGCCGCCCCGCCCCGGCGAGGCGGGCGGCGCCGCCGAGAGCGCGACGGCGCGGACGACGAGGCAGGTCGTGATGCCGTGCCGGGGCACACGCATCCGGTCGGGCAGGGGGATCCACGCGCGGGAGAAGGCGTTGACGAGCGCGTACGCGCGCCAGCCGCTGGCGGCGACGGCGAGCCAGCCGCCGGCGTGGGAGCCGCAGAGGCGCGCGCCGTTGGCGCCGGTGGGCAGCGAGATGCGGCGCCGCGAGGAGCCCGCGAGCGGGCTGACGAAGCAGGACGCGCCGCCGGACGGGAGGAGGAGGAGCCACGGGAGCTGCGGCGGCGGCGGCGCCGTGCGGGAACGGGCGGTGGCCGCGGCGCGCCAGGAGCGGCAGACCGCGGCGAAGTAGACGCGGTCGGCGACGCAGCGGATGTGGAGGAAGACCACACCCAGGAGCTCCGACGGAAGCTCCGACCACGACGGCGACATCGGCGCGCAGCGGAGGATCGAGGCCGGGAGACTCTGCGCCTGTGCTTGTGCAGTGCAAGAAGCAAGGGAATGCTCGGTGATCGGTGGAGTTCGTTGTGCTTGGGCTGGTCACTGGTGAGCGCTCCCTCTTGATACTTGGCCGGATGCGCTTTTGGCGCCGGGGCTTGGTGACTGACTGTGACCGGTGAGTGAACAGCACGATCGACTGGATTCTCCGTGCGCCAGACGGCGAGAGTTTGCTGTCCGTCCACGGCCTCATCCTTCGTCGTTTTCCCCGGTTTGTGCAGCCTATCGGCATCAGATGGTGCAGTGCAGTTGGTGGTTTTCTGTTTGGCCGATCGATACTGTGGAGTTCTGAATCGGCTGGGCATTATCAGTTCTCGATGAGCTGACGAAGAGTTCAGACTGTAGAAGAAACCTTTGGCTCAGAGACCATCCCGGTTAACTGTAGCTAGCTATGTTTAGCAGGATGCACTTTCGGTTCCTTCGTGTTGGATTGATGTTGCCATGTTGGTTTAGCCTCAGTTCTCGCTGTCAGAGCATACGCTTTGCCGCTTTTTGATCACCTATGCAAATTGCAAAGGGACGTTGCACGACAGGTCAAGAGAGACCGGATGGCACGCGTCGGCGGCCCACGGTCGGTGACCGTGACTGTTCAAAAAATAAAAAAGATTCATGTTGATCCAACTGCAATGGGAAGGGGCACTGCTCTAAGGTCACTGATAAGCTACTCTCTGCATACTCCCTATTGCTCAGAAAGTAACAGCAACGCTTACGCCTAGCGCACGACTGTTGCTGATCAATCTAGCTTCACATGTGCACGGAAGATGTAACATGTTGGATGTTTTGCTGCATAATCGGTACAAGCCTACTAGAACCAGTCAAACACAGGTGTAGAATTTAAAATGGCTGCGTTTTATCCGATGGCCCTGTTTAGAAGTTTCGCGAAATTTTTTTCGAGTACGTTCCCTCACATGCATGACATATTAAATGTAGTCGAAAAAAATAACCCATTATATGGATGGAGTGTACTTCGCGAGACGAATCTAATGAGCCTAGTTAGGTCGTGATTAGACAATAGATTGCTACAATAAATATGTGCTAATGACGGATTAATTAGACTCATTAGGTTCGTCTTGCGATTTACTGACAGAATCTGTAATTAGTTTTGTAATTAGCCTATATTTAATACTTCAAATGTGTGCCCGACATACTCGAAAAAAATTTCGCGAAACATCTAAACAGGGCCAATATAAAGAACGTGAAGTATCATTATTATGTTGCACGAACAAGTACAATAAAGTCATTCATCTAGAAAAATCTCATCAAGCAGGACCAATGTTGGAATGAATGTCTGGAAATGCAAGATGCCTATAAAGATGTTGAGTGGAAACTTATGAAAATAAGAAGTTGTGAAACAATGGGTTTGTGCAAAAGGGAGTGATGAGTGGGTGGGGGTACCTAAAGCCACCGCTTCAACCCTCGGAGAACACCTTTTACATTCATTTATCTCGCTCAAAGAGACGCATGGAACTAAATCAAATTTGGCAAGGTTTGGTATTTATATATATCTCGGTGGCACAAATCAGACATTCATTGATGTTAGAAACATGCATGCCCCATTTTCATTCTACTAATCAGCCTTCCTTTCCTTTATTTTTCTACATACATATATACCAGTAAGCTTTATTTAGCAAAAGTGTCTATGGGCTTCCGGGGCAAATTGGTGGACAGCTACCTCTCGGCGTGAAGGACCACGCCCTCGAGGAGCTCGGATGGGACGCGGCCCGATCCGTTTAGAGCTCGATTCTTAAATTTGCTAGTATAAAAAGGTTGGGCCCATTACCACCCTTAGCCTTACCAGAGTCCCGGCGAGATCGACGGCCACAGGCCATATGGGAAATGGAGGGCGGATTTGATCGTGAGGGCACCCCGAGGAAGTCGAGGGTCTGAAATGACCCATAATGTTGGCAGCTAATATATTCCAGTGTACCATGTTAAAAAAATGACATAGAAAAATATGGCATTCATAAGCATGTTAAAGTTGTCATCACAATAAACCTGATAGGAATGAAATTATATATAACAGGTGATTCATGCATCACATCCTCCAATGAGCTTGTTTATGCCGTAGGCAAATGACATGTACAAGTTATGGTCAGTGAGTGACTAAAGAAAGTCACATACAACTTATCCATAGAAGGAAAAATAAGCTCTAAAATCGCTTTGTCTACAAATAAGGAAGTCGCTTTATGAAACTGATAGAGCAAAAAGTTGAAATTGACAGTTTTGACATGTCAACAACATCATCAAGTTTGGACTCTACTTTAAAAAGAGTGATGCACGACATAAAACAGTGCTAAACGAGGGACTAAAGAAAGTTGTGGAGGATGAAGATACAAAAGATATTCTTCAGATAAATTTCATGTGGCTGTGTTTTGGATCACACCTAGTCCTTCTAAAATGAACACTCCTTTGGTTTTTTTAGATAATGGAAGAAAAATTTCGGCTTCATCCCTCTCAAGAGAAGGAATCAGTCCACCCTTATTACATAATGTAGCCGCACGCTACATCAACTAAAAAACAAGAGTAAATGACATGGCAGGTGCAACAACTTGCACGGTGGATGCAAATAGGTCATACTTCTTGCAAACTGCTCAAACGTGCCACCGATTATGTTTAAGTGGTGCAACTGCAGTCAAAAGACGATTGCATGGCCTTATTACAAATTTATAACAACACCCCTTATTTGTGGCCTATTTACACGGCCATGGCAACTGAAAATTGCCTTGATAGGTTAGGAAGGAACTCCAATATATGCCATCACCCATTAGACCCAAACATAAAAAATCAAAACCATCCGTCATTCAAACATTTATGAGCGAGATATGAAAATAAGCCAACTTTGCCATGAACTTTGCCTTGATACCTAATAAATCTGTCTTTTAATGGTATTTTTTTTGTCACACTTCTAGCAGACAAGAAGAAATCGAGGTGGACTACCAGCTCCAGATTTGCCAGAGGCCAGCTCCAACGGCCGGCTATTTTACCAGCTATTTGAATTTTATATATTTTCGAGGAACAGTGGAAAACGGGCGTTGCTGGGCTGCTGGCTCTTCACTTGACCTAGCTCGCACGGTCCCTGGAGCGTTTTCCTCTCACTGACACCGTTTCTTGCGCTACTGTGCCAACTTGCTTTCCTTCCTGACGCTTTCTCTCTCCTCCGAATAGCTCGCCTTAAATCGCCAGACCGCTGGTGCACCAGACTGCTCGCCTTAGAAGAGATGGTGTGCAGCCTCCTCTGATTACATCAACAAGGGAGGAAAGAGCAACAATTAGTAAAGAAGGCAGCACCAAAAAATAGAAGTGTCAAGAAGTAGCAGGTTTCAGTTAGCCGTGAAAATCGATGAAGTAATAAATCCGGTCTTTGCCGTGTGTCAAGCTCTTTACCGAGTTTTTTTTTTTGAGACACACGGCAAAGACTCTTTGCGATAAAAACACTCGGCAAAGAAAAACACACGACAAAGATTTAAAAAAATACTCGGCAAAGAAAAACACAGGGCAAAGAGGGCTCTTTGTCGTGTGTCATGTTTAACACACGGCGAAGAGCCCTCTTTGCCGTGTGTCAACCTTTGACACATGACAAAGAGGTCTTTGCCGAGTGTTTTTTAAAAAACACACGGCAAAAAAAATTTCGAAACAGGTTTTGAAGCCCTAAACGAAATCAAATTAAAAAATATTCAACTACAAAGTTGTATAACTTCTGAAGATCTACAACTTTTACTTTGATCATTTGTTTATATGACAAAGTGGTAGTAAAAGTGTTTATAAATCTACACTTCTAATATAGTTTCCTAAAGCTAGAAGATGTATAAGATTTGTGAACAATCTTACTATCGGTATGTTGTATGAACTTTTGACCAAAATGAAAGTGGTCTACATCGACAAGTTATGAAACTTTGTAGTTGACCACTTTTTCATTTGAAATCATCTTGTCAACGAAAAACTAAGTTTGAATTTTTCAAATTTGAAAATTAAAATTTTGTAAATGACCTTAGATAAACTTTTGACCAAAATGAAAGTTGTCTAGATCGACAAGTTATGAAACTTTGTAGTTGACCACGTTTTTATTTGAAGTCATCTTGTCAACGAAAACTAAGTTTGAATTTTTAAATTTTGAAAATTCAAATTTTGTAAATGACCTCGGATGAACTTTTAACCAAAATGAAAGTTGTAGATCTTGAAAAGTTATGAAATATTGTAGTTCACCACTTTTTATTTGAAGTCATTTAGAGCCTCAAATAAGCAACTTACACTCGGAAAAGTTTAATATGAGGGAATCAAAATGAGTTATGGATGCAAAGACTCGAGTGGTGCAGTGGTAGAGGAGGCTATCGCGTGAAGGGGAGGGCGCGGGTTCGAATCCCACTGGCCACGTAGACAGTGGAAAATGGCTGATGGGGTCCTTCCCCCATTAAAATTAAATGTTTTGCTATTTTATTTTGTGTTTTTTCGGGATCAAAACTTTGTCGTGTGTCATTCTTTGTCGTGTGCCAGATTTAGCCTTTAATATTGCCCTGTGATCTGACACACGGCAAAGATTCTTTGCCAACTAATCTTTACTGTGTGCGCTTTGTCGTGCGTTACACACGGCACTGTGTGTATTTCGACCAAGGGCCGGGTTCCGATAGTGATATGGGGTCTTATTTATACAACGACGATTTCATTTGAGGATGAAACATGTTATTTCTTTCTCCTTTTTTATTAAGCCGGCATATATATTGCATTTGAGTTATAAATTAGCATGGTAGTTAGCGCAAGGTCATTTCGCTCTTCTAAGTAGGAAGCCACGTTAGTGTAAACAAAATGCACCAGGCAAGACAACGGCCGTGAAGCACTATATTTAAGAAAAATAAGAAATAGACTAGGGACAAGGAGTGTTTTCATAAATTGTGTCCACATGGGAGCTCATGTGGCAAGCCGGTTCAGCCATGCAATCGTCGTTTGACTGTAATTGCACCACTTAAACAAAATCTATGACACGTTTGAGCAGTTTACAAGAACTATAACCTAGTTGCACCCACCACACAAGTTGTTGTACCTGCCATGTCATTTACTCAAAAAACAATGTATGTTTGAATAGAACCAACTTAAAAATCAATCCGCAATCGAAATGGCCATCCATAGGAAGCGAAGAATTGCAATGCTGCAGTCTCCAGTGTGCGACATGCTAGAGTCAGTTGTTCTTGTTGCTCCTCATTGTGCTGTAGCAGAGCCCAAAACCGGAGCCAATGCGTTGCCCTGAATAGTACCTGCAGAAAAGATTTTGATTGGCATTTATCAAACACGACAGCATTCCTAGTGAGCCATATTGCCCAACAGAAAGTAGCGCCCCCGTCAATAAGTTTGCATTCCGTTTATGGCTCCCTTGTTTGATCCAATGAGTAAATGTATCATTCACATTAGCAGGCGAAGCCAAACCAAAAACAACATTAGAGGCACGCCATAGAAACTTGGCATAATGACATTCAAAAAGGAGGTGGTTTATAGTTTCCGCCGAACTAAAAACTACAGTATTTGCTTCCACTTCAATTCCTCTTAATAAGATTGTCTTTCGTAAGAATAACCCCCCTTTTGAAAAACCACATAAAAATCTTAATCTTCAGTGGTAATTTAGTACGCCAAATTTCTTGTGTGACTCTAGCTCCACTATTGACGAGATGCTTATACATTGAGTGAACTGTGAAGGAACCATTTTTATGCAAAGACCAGATAAATATATCTTTACCCTCCTGTATATTAATGTTCGCTATTCTTGCCACTGGGTTGTGCCATTCTAGTAATTTATTACCCACTAAGGATCTCCTAAAGGAAATATTCAGTGGTACTGTACTAAAAACCTCAACCACAGTGGCATGTTTTTTCCAAACAATATTGTATAGGTTAGGGTAGTGGAACTTCAATGCTTGGTTGCCCAACCATATGTCTTCCCAAAGCCTGATTTGTGTACCCTCATTCAGCCTAAAGCGGCCTAATCTCAAAAATTTATCCTTCACACCGATTAAACCTCTCCAAAATTGTGAATCTCCAGCTTTCTTTCTAACCTGGCCTAGAGATTTATGCTTGAGATATTTATTACGAAGTAGGTCTTGCCGGATCCCATCCTCATTGCACAATTTGAAAAGCCACTTACTCAATAAACTCTTATTTTTAATAAGTAAGTTTTGAATCCTTAAACCACCTTGGTCTTTCGGTTGACATAACATATCCCATTTGACCAATCTATATTTCTTCTTATGTTGATCATTTTGCCAGAAAAATCTAGATCTAAAATAATCCATTTTCCTGAGGACACCCTTCGGCACCTCAAAAAATGAGACCATGAACATCGGTAAACTAGATAGCACCGAATTTATCAGTACTAAACGCCCTCCAATTGAAAGTAACTTACCCTTCCATGAACTTAACCTTTTCTCAAACTTGTCTTCTATCATTTTCCAATCTTTATTATACAGTTTTCTGAAGTGCATCGGGATGCCTAGATAGTGAAAGGGGTATGATCCCAGCTTACAACCGAATAGTTGTGAGTATGTGGACTCATACTCCTTTGCTTGTCCAAAGCAAAATATTTCACTTTGTGAAAGTTTATTTTGAGACCAGATAATTGCTCAAATGCACAAAGTAACAACTTCATGTTTTTCGCTTGATCAATATCATGATCTAAAAAATTATTGTGTCATCCGCATATTGTAGAATAGACAAACCATCTTTTACTAAATGTGGGACCACCCCTTTTACTTGACCATCCTCCTTGGCCCTAGCAATGATGATAGCCAACATGTCTACAACGATGTTGAAGAGAATTGGAGACAATGGATCACCCTGCCTAAGCCCTTTTCTAGTTTGAAAATAGGATCCCATTTGGTCATTGACCTTGATTCCAACATTTCCCCCTTTAGTAAAAGTGTCAATCCACTTACACCAAATAGGTGAAAGACCTTTCATTCTTAATGTCTGTTGTAGAAAGCTCCATTTAACTTTATCATATGCCTTTTCAAAATCAATCTTAAAAAGATCCCATTTTGCTTTTTTGTATGTAGCTCATGTAAGGTTTCGTGTAAAATAATTGCTCCCTCCATTATATTCCTACCAGGTAGAAACACTGTTTGTGAAGGTCTAATAATTTTCTGAGCAACATTCGTGATTCTATTGGTGGCCACTTTTGTAAAAATCTTGAAGCTAACATTCAATAGACAAATAGGTCTGTACTGTTGAATTTGTTTTGCCTCACTACTCTTTGGTAGTAAAATTATTGTCCTAAAGTTCAGGCTGTGTAAAGGAAGCGTACCTCTATGAAACTCCTCAAACAGAGCCATCAAGTCCTCTTTAATAACATTCCAGAAGACTTGATAAAACTCTGGTGGAAATCCATCAGGAGCTGGGGCTTTATATGATCCATTTGGAATATTGCCTGCCTTACTTCTGCCTTAGTGAACTTTTCAACTAGCATCGCATTCTCCAACACCGAGACCTGAGGAATGTCATCACAACGGGACTCATCCATGGACACATGATTATTATCAGGATATCCAAAAAGATTCTTATAATATTTGGTTATATATTTTTTAAGTTTCACATCACCGCAAATGACACCCTCCTCTTATTCTAGTTGAAAAATACGCATTTTTCTATGTTTCCCACTGGCCACCAGCTGGAAGTACTTTGTATTTGCATTCCCTTGTAAAAGATTCTTAACCTTTGCACGTTCAACTCCTTTGGTAGTTGAATATTTCAAGAATGTTGCCATGTAATCACTTGTCTAAACAAATAACTCAGCACACACGCAAACTGATAGGGTGCATCATCTCAGAAGAGGACTCTGTTGTGCATTCGACACATTTTCAACATGCACGCTCAGAACTACTTCAATCCATGCTACATATAAATTGATGTATGACAGGTTCTTTCCTTTTCAGAAATGAATGGAAAGTTCTTTTAGTTCAGTAGAAACTGGTACTGAAACCAAAATGATTACTGCTATCCAGCTTTGCAAAATGACACAATTGATCATCTTTTCATGGGACAAAGTGCGATAGAAAACTTAGAATCAACATAGGTTAGAAAGAATGCCATAAGCAGAAAAGGAGACATGGTGTGGAGTGTTGTACCCCACCACGATAAATGTAAAGAAGGAAGTTGCAAGTGCTGAAATCAGGGGAGGGTTGGATTTTGTCATGACACTGTTCTTAATTTGATCATCCAAGATGTTGCTTGAATTTGGTAATGTGCATGGACTTATTAATCACAAAAAAAAAGAGAGCAGGAACTCAATACAATCAAAATCTGCCTGCACAACAGTTGTATTGCCTTTTGTATACTGATTCATGAGACCAAACATGATTGCATCCGATGTGATGGCATAACAATTATAATAAGGATACAGAAAACAGACATTTATGGGTGATAGCAAAATGTCCCAGATTTTTCACAGCACTCAATTTTATTTTTCCTGAAAACTTATTATCGGACTACATACTCTATCATAACTGCTAGGGATTGTGATGCAGCAGCCGGCACTAGGCAAAGCCACAAAGCATGTCCGATTCAATTGAGAAGCCAGAGCGGAGGAGAGCACTCCGAAGCGAATCCACGCGGAAAGCGCCGAGCTTCACCCCTAGTCATCCTCTTGTTCATTGCCTTTCTGTACACTCCCATGTCAGAGCTCGACGGCCCTTGACAAGCCTCAGCCAAGGAAGATAGCCTGGCCCGGTAGTTCACACGAACCTTTGCCTTGGCCATGGGGAAGAGCATCAAACCATCTCGAAGATTTTGAACATCCTCACGAGTCGCCTCATGCCACAAGCAGAGTACTCACGCAGCACCATCAGCAACTTCCCCCGAGACTCCACCTATTTGTGCGGATACTACAAATTAAGACTAACCTATTTTGCTTGGATCTGCATATTGTTGTTTTGAAATAAATATTCTTCCCCAAATGCTATTGCTAGGCTTTTGGCTAAGTTGTGGCCTCGGAGGTCCCTAAACTATCGTGCGGTTCTCATCCAGGTCCATGTGGCGCCATGTTAGCATGCCAGGTCAGATTATGAAGGGGTATGGACCTAAGTGGCACACTTTGACAAGTACCGGGTGTTGAATTTCGTTTTTTTCAAGTTCATGGACCTAAGTAGCACATCGATACAAGTTTAAGAGCCCCTGATGCATTTAACTCTTGAATTAATACGTTAAGCAATGCATAATGAGTGTAGTGTTTTGTTAAACAGCTTGTTTTGTACCTATAGAACTTTTGCTGGCAATTACCGTGGTAAACATATTATTTTCTAAAATAAGAATTTAGGTGATTTTTTTCGAATTTTAGAAAAGAGTAAATTCCATGGCCGGTCCCTAAACTATCGGGCGGTTCTCATCCAGGTCCATAAACTATAAAATTACATTTTTGGGTCCCTAAACTATCTAACTGGGTCATCTAGGTCTAAATCTGCCACGGGGACAACCAAGAGATGACATGGTGTGCTGCCCGTGAAGCTTACATAGAACCTGACACGTGGGGCCCATATGTCATCCTCCTCGCTCTCTCTCTCTCTCTTCCCCCCCCCCCCCCTCTTCTTCTCTCTCAGCAATTCCCCACCACTCGAGCTCCCCCGGTCGTGTCCCCATGGCGACCCTGGTTGTCTCCCCGCACTCGCCCGTCCATCTCCCACACGGTGATCCCAACTCCGCTCGTCCAAAGGCCATCTCCCGGCGGCGCCTCCCCACCGCATAGAGCCTCCTCATGTCTGCTCCTTGTCGGAGCCCTTCTGCACGCCTGCTCCTTGTTGGAGCCCGCATTGTTTTCCCTGCCAAGCGACGGCACTCCCCTGGCTGGAACTTGAGCTCGCTCAACCGGCGGTAGGGCTCGCTCGGCCCGTGGAGACATGAATCATCCCGATTTCGGTGGTCCCTATTGCCGGAACTCTTCAATACTAGTTCAGGTGCAGAGCTAGGGAGGTGAGAGAGCTGGTGGTGTGAGGAATTGGGTGAAGATGGAGCGTCAACGTCGAATTTGGCTGGTGGTTGGAGCTCGGCTGGTGGGGAATTACTGAGAGAGAAGAAGAGGGGGAGAGAGACTGACGTATGGGCTCCACATTTAGGTTTCACTTAGGCTTCACAGTCAGCATGTCATGTCATCTCTTGGATGTCCCTATGGTAGTTTTAGACCTAGATGACTCGGTTAGATAGTTTAGGGACCCAAAAATGCAATTTTATAGTTCATGGACCTGGATGAGAACCGTCCGATAGTTTAAGGACCGGCCATGGAATTTACACTTTTCTAAAATTCAAAAAAATCACCTAAATTCTTATTTTGGAAAATAATATTTTTACCACTGTAATTGTCAGCAAAAGTTCTGTAGGTACAAAACAAGCTGTTTAACAAAACACTACACTCATTATGCATTGCTTAACGTATTAATTCAAGAGTTAAATGCACCAGGGGCTCTTAAACTTGTATCGATGTGCCACTTAGGTCCATGAACTTGAAAAAAAAAACGAAATTCAACACCCGGTACTTGTCAAAGTGTGCCATTTAGGTCCATACCCCTTCATAATCTAACCTGGCATGCTGACATGGCGCCACATGGGATGACTATTTGCAAAAAAAACCTTCAAATTTATCATCTTTTTTGTTGACGCCCTCCTCCAATGGGACCCATGTGTCATCCTCACGAGCACATATTCTTCCTCCTCAATCCCCTCGGACCTCGCAGCTCCGCCCAGAGGACCTCACCCCTGCCGCCGCGCCATCCCTGCCCTTGCTTCCGCCTCGAGCACTCCTCCCAGTCGGCCTTAGGTCGCCACCGCGCCAGCCCTGGCCGCCGACGCCTGGAGTGCTCACCCCTGCTAGCCCTGTGCAGCGCCGCCCTTGCCCCTGCCCCGGCCGCCGCCTCGAACGCTCACCCTCGCCGCCACCGGATACATGCCACGGCGTCGCCTCGAATCGCACCCTTGTGCGCTCGCGAGCCCACTGCTCTACTCCGTAGCCACACGAGCTTGACCGTCGCCGCCTCGAATCGCACCCCACTCGATTCAATCGTTGTCGGCTCAATTTACGACCCCTCCCGCCGATTCAGCTGCCGTTGGCCGCAATCTATCTCCACCGCCCCTCGTGAATCCCCATGTGCTTGCTCCACTTGACTGTCATGCTCCTCGGCGGCCTAGGGCAGAGATCTAGCCCCACGGCTGGCGACGGAGCCGCGGAGCTAGGTGCTGGGCCACCAGCTCGCCCGGCCAGCTTCAGCTCCCCAGCCGGTGACGCAGGGCCACGACAGAGCTCCTGCTCGCCCGAGAGGCGACGATGGGTCGCGGCGATGCCGAGATTTCATTAATTGGTTGTCGGGCATGTTTGACTGGAGGAGGGCGTCAACAAAGAAGACGATAAATTTGGAGGTCTTTTTTTAAATAGTCATCCCATGTGGCGCCATGTCAGCCTACCAGGTCATATTATGAAGGGGTATTGACCTAAATGACAAACTTTAACAAGTACCGGTGTTGAATTTCGTTTTTTCAAGTTCATGGACCTAAAAGGCACATTGATACAAGTTTAGAGGCCCTTGGTGCATTTTACTCTTAATTCAACTTTGGTCGTTACATGCACACAATACATTGCCTTGCAATTTTACAACGACCAAAAAAAATGACGAAGACCCATTTGCAGTGAGGTTTTGCAGCCAGTCAGCCACCAAACACACAGATCGAGAGGGTCTTAGGCGAGACCTCGAAGAGGCTTCGGTTTGGGCATGGACAATTGAATTTTTTTTCACTTATGTTATTCGTTTGCTGGATATGCAAGTGTGAGTTACCCCTTGGAATTGTGAACTCAAGCCATATCTTCAATAAATGGTTGCGGCGAACTCGCTGTCCACACTGGCATTGCTACTCACCTTGCAACGGAAGGACACGAACGCACACCACACGCCGCTGGGAGGACACAAATCGCGTTGTTTGGGAAGGACGATGGGCACTGCTGAGGCCGTCGGCGGGAGTGGCAGAGTGCGGTGTGTGAGCAACGGGCTGCTCTATGTGTGGCCGAAAGCTGCTAGGAGCTAGAGACGTGCTCACGCGCGATGAAGGAAGATGCTATGGTAACTGATGAGGGAAGGAGGAACAAGATGTCTCCATTTTCTCGATGGACAACCTTTAAACGGGGAATTCACAAGGAGTATATGGGTCAAAGGCCTTCATGGTCATGGATCGACTCCCCACTGAATCCTCACAAAACATCAGCTAGGATTTCACAATGCTAGATGCATCCGAAAAATTGCCAACAAATAGGACAGTAGAACCTTGGCCAGCAGAAATTCCACATCATCAACTGCTAGAACAGTGGAATCATACTGAAAATTCACAACATCCAGTCCACAACAAGTGGAAGCAGTGGAGTAAAGCATCATCTAGTGAGCAAGGTTTCGTGCAATCGAGCATCCACCACAGCGACACAAAAGGTCTGAAAACAGGCATGCCCAATGATTCTTGTACTTGATTAATCACAACAATCTTTTGCTTGCTCTATCAGGCAACAGCCAACAACGAGCACATCACAACAGTTAGACCCCCTTCCACATCTCCAGATTGATTTGTTCAGTCACAGGAACCCCAAGAACTAGACCTTGGCTTAAATTCTAACAGTGATTCGGACAAATAGGCAATTTAAAATGCAGTCAACAACCCAATCTAGACGAACCATGACAAATTTTGCGGAAGCAGGCTACAACTAGAATTAAGCAGTGCGGGTTTACGGGACCTGCGCGACGGCCACCGCACCTGCGACAGCTGGAACCGCTGGATCAGACGCCCCCGCCGCCGCCTCCTCGCCAGCTGGAACTGCCGGATCAGACTCCGCCGCCGCCGCCGCCTCGCCAGACAGCAGCTTGCGGCCGACCTCGAAGGAGACGAAGGCGTCGATGCAGGCGTACCTGATCTGCTCGTAGCTGAGGCAGGACGCATCCCAGCGGCTCATGGTGACCCTCTGCGGCTTCACGAGGTCGACGCCCATGACGGCGGCCACGACGGCGCGCAACCCCGCCTGGCGGAGCTCCGGGCGGCCCATCCCCTCCGCCGCGAGGCCCCGCAGGTCCACCGCGTTGGCCACGTCCAGCTCGTGGTCGTCGCTGAGCCGCTCGGCGTCCGCCGCCACTCCCACGCCGACGAAGCGGACGCCGCGGTCGCCGAGGAACTCGCTCAGCGCGCGCGGGACGCGGTCGGCGTGGAGGAGCTGGAAGATGAGGCAGCGGCGGCCGACGCAGAGCTGCAGCGTCGCCACGGGGTTCTGGTCGGAGCGTCGGCTGGGGCGCCACTCGACGTCGAGCCCGACGATGAGGCCGCCGGGCGCGGCGCCTGGCGCGGACCTCGGCGAGCCAGGCCTCAACTTCCTCGCCGGAGGACGTGACGGTGGTGGCGATCACGATGCCCTTGAAGGTCACCTCGATCACGTCGGTCTCGGTCTCCGCCATCGGATCCCTCCTCCTCCTCGTCCCTCCGGATGCGGCTGCTTTTGCGGTTGCGGCGCTCTTTCTGATCTGCTTTGCGCAAACGACAACACGGCAAGAGTGGCCGAGTGGGGGGTGATTGATTTGGTACTATACCACGCACGGCCAATCGGATATTGGAAACACAGCGTTACAGGAGGGGATATTTAATTATTTGCCATCCTTACGGTTGGCGCTCCTTGAGAAACCATCGTAAGAATGGATCCTACATATTTGCCATCGTCTCGAAACTTAGGTAACAAAATTGCCATTTTGTCCGACGTGGCACGACACGTCCCTCTTCCAGCATGGATCAGGCTTGTGAAAAGACGCAGCTGCCCCTGCCTTATCCTTTAACCACCAAGCCCAGCCCTGACGCCTTCTCCTCCCTTCCTTTCTTCTTCCCCTTTCTCCCTGCCATGGAACCCTAGCTGCTGACGACGGAGGCAGGGGTACACAGAGGCGATTTCTGGAGGCGGATCTGACTGTCTGGATGCGGATCGAGTGCACGCTGGAGAGAAAGGTAAGGATCTTGCTGTTCCTCTATTATTAGGGTTGGCTTGTGTCTGGATACGAAATTGATTTGGGGATTTTTTGATGTCTGGTGCCTTGTACGATAGGCTTGCATGTAGAGGTTGGGATCTTGAGCATCGTTACTCCAAGGATGGAGGACAGTGATTGCCCACCGTGGTAAGTCATCCATGGATCTTCCTCTGTTAGTTGTTGTTAGTTTAGTGTGCGGCCGTGGCATTGGGGTTAGTTATTCTAACTCCTAAATGTTTGTATTTTGATTATTTGTGCCAGGATTGATCCTAGCAAAGCGTTTAGATTAGTGGTTAAGGTTGAAAAGTATGTAGCCGATTTGGAATATGGTACTTTAAATGTGGATGAGCAGCGACATGTGATGTGGATGGATTCATGCAGTGGATACAATCTGGATAACTTTGTTACTGATCTGCAAAGCAAGATAATTTGGGGGCCTAGTCAGACAGTTGCAGTTTGGTCTCTAGATACTGATAGTGATGCTAAATGGAAAGTTAGGAGAAATGAGCACTTTGAGAAGATGATTCGGTCAAGAATGCATGAGAGATTGGCAAATGTTGTGGTAGAAGTAGTTGTTAAGGAGGGGTACCAGAATGTGCAGAGTAAAACTGGGTCAGTAGGAACTTCTGGTATAACTAGTAACTAGTGAAGCTCAATCAGTTCATCCTCCATCTTTTGCTGAAGGTGCAGGTGATACATTTAGCTCTGAACAACAGACTGAACAAACAGAGTGTTTAGTTGATTGGAGTACTTTGACCATAATACCTGATGCTGCCCTTGATGGAGAAGCTTATGTTCTGGCTGATGAGGATGAGGTCTTTGAAGCAATGGGTTTCAAAGCAGCAGATGACATGGCAGAACAATTAGCTAGTGAAGAAGCTGCTATTCCAGTCATTCCCCCAGATCTAGAGGCTGACATGTGTGGTGCAGGGATTGATGTTGATGACAATGACCCAGCAGAGCCATTATTGGACTGGGACAGAGACAACCCAGATATGAGAGTGGGAACAATGTATCCTACCATGGTTGAATTCAGATTGGCTGTTAGACAGCATGCTATAGTGCATGAGTTCGAACTTGGTACTGAAAAGTCTGACAAATCAAGGTTCATGGGATATTGCAAGGCTAAAGGTTGCCCATGGGTAATTAGAGCTAGGACACAAGCAGATGGTTGTGTCAGGGTATATTACTAACTTGCATATGTTGTAATATTACATTCTAATTTTATTGAATGTTTTGCAATGTACTAAATGTATTCTTGTTTTGTGCAGGTCCAAATAAATTCAGAGACTCACAAGTGTGCTTCAAGGAGTAGAGTGGTGGGCAGAATGGCCAATCAAGCTTGGGTTGCTGAGAGGGCAATTCCTATACTGAAGAAGAAGTCTGGATTGGGTGCCGGAGATGTGAAGGCTGCATTGGAGGACAAGTACAAGATCCAAATCAATTACCAGACTGTTTGGTATGGTAGGCAGAGAGCAGCGGACAAATTATTTGGTAAGTGGGATGATTCCTTCGATTGGTTGTACAGGTTTAAGGCGGAGGTGGAGTTGAGATCACCTGGTAGTGTAGTTGAGATACATACTGTTAAAATTGATGGAAAGGAGCACTTCAGTAGATTTTTTTGTGCCTTTCGAGGTAGTATAGATGGATTCTTATATGGCTGCAGACCATACATTAGTATTGATTCCACTGCTCTGAATGGGCAGTGGAATGGTCACATGCCTGCAACACTAGCTTTAGATGGCCATAATTGGATGTTTCCTTTGGCCTTTGGTTTCTTTGGCTCTGAAACTAAGGATAATTGGATTTGGTTCATGGAGCAGTTACATAAGGCCATTGGAGTAGTTCCTAGATTGGCTATTTGTACTGATGCATGCAAAGGGTTAGAAGTAGCAGTTGAGCAAGTGTTTCCATGGGCAGAACGTAGAGAGTGTTTTAGGCATTTAATGGAGAACCTGAAGAAGTATTACACAGGAGATGTATATGCTGCAAATATGTGGCCTGCAGCTAGGTCATATTCTGCAGGGAAACACAAATATTTCATGGATAAAGTGTTCCAAGCTAGCCCAGGTTTAGAGAAATGGCTCAATGACCACCACAATCTTCTGTGGGCTAGATCTAAATTTTCACCTGATATTAAGTGTGATTACATAAACAACAACTTGGCTGAGTGCTGGAATGCATGGATTAAAGAGTTCAAGGATCTCCCACTCCATTGTATGGTGGATGCTATTAGAGAGAAGGGTGTGGTCATGTTTGAGAAGAGGAGAAGGATATCTAGAGCTCTGCATGGGGTCATCCTACCAGCTGTGATCCATCAACTTAATGCATCTTCAAAGGGAATAGGGCACCTAAAAGTCACCAAAGGTCTTCCTGATCAAGCTGAGGTCACTGAGATATACAAGGATGAAGAAGTGAGGAGGCATGTGGTCTACCTCAATGAGCAGAACTGCACTTGCAGGGAATGGCAAGTTACAGGTAAGCCTTGCAGAGAGGCAACCACAGTATGACAAGTATGTGGACATGGCTTATTCTGTGCAAAGATTCAGGCAGGCATATGATGCTGGATGGCCTAACATTACTGACAGAAACCAATGGCCAGAAGTTGACAAAAGTTTCAAGCTTTATCCACCTGAAGGCAAGAAGAGAGGAGTGGGTAGGCAGAGAAAGAACAGAATACTTTCTTGCTTGGAGAGGACAGGCAAGCCTACTAGGCAAACCAAATGTGATGGTTGTGGTGAAAAAGGCCACAGGAAGGGAAGTTGGAAGTGTGCCCTTACTGGGACAAAAAAGAGGTATGTTTTGCACAATCCTTGCTGTACAGTTTTTGTAATCATGCATATATTAATCACTTTATCACCTTGTTTTGCAGGAAAAGGACCAAAAAAGGTGCAGTCAAGCCTGGAAGAAAGAAAGCGAAGAAAGACACCAACAAACAACAAGAACAAGTGGCAACTCCTAGGACAAGAGCTGCAGTAGAGGGAGGCAGCTATAGCAGCAGAAGCTGCAGCCAGGGAGGCAGCTATAGCAGCAGAAGTTGCAGCCAGAGAAGCAGATATAGCAGTAGCAGCAACATCAACAACTAAGAGGTCAAATTTTGTCAACAACTATTTCTTGTTATCCTAGTAGTAAACATCTTTGTATTGATTCATGTTTTTTTGACAGGAGACTAGCTTTGGAAGCACCAGCAGCAACTCATGAGGTCCAGGTACCACAAGCAGTACCTTTGGAGGTCGAGGTAGCACCATCAGCAACCTTCTGCCAGGCTCCAAAGAAGAAAATTACCCCCAGGAGGAAGCTGTTGGCCTCCAAGGTGAAGAAGACATGACCGAGAAAAGTCTACTGCAAGTTGTGTTCCATCTTTTGGTTTCAACTATCTGTCGTTTATTTTGGCCATGAATTATGTCTGTGTGTGGGCATGATCCATGATTGTGTTGTGTTGGCCATGAACCATGTCTGTGTTGGCCATGAACTTTGGTTGTGTAGGCCATTATCTCTGGATGTGTAGGCCATGAACTATTTGCCTGTGTTGTATTGGCCACAAACTATCTGTCTGTGTTGGCCATGAACTATTTGTATGTGCTGTGTGTTGGCAATGAACTATGTTTCTGGGTATGCTCAAGTTATGTTATTTTCATTGAGACATCATGTGTATCTCTGAGCCATTGAACAGAAAAAATGAGTTGCATAAATTTAAACAGATGATACAAACATACTTCTCCATTGCTCTGAAATAGAGAAACAGATGATACAAACTACATCAACGACCTAACCATACTTTTACTTTAACATATAGCCAACTACCACACCAACAAAGCCTACAACAAATATTGACAGAAACATCACAGCCTTAGTCAGCTTCTCTATCTTTGCTTCCATGTTTTGCCCGTTAATTCCTGCTGCCCGCCGCTTTGGAATGGACTGAACTTCTTCCTCCATCTCAATCTCTTCCTCACTTTCTCCAGGAAGCAGTTGAACAAGCCGTCGTGCCACCAAATCATCCAAATATGCTCTCTGCCACCTGTAGTACGAGCACTTATTTGCAATCTGCACACACCACACACAAGACTGTCACTCGAACCCTAAAATGCCAAAAATCCAAACTCCAAATCAGCAAAAAAAAAAAAGACAACAAACAACTCACCCAGGAGTAATTACGTGGGCATCTGATGTACACCCTGCCGAAGTTCTCGTTCTCCTTCTTCGACCGTCGCTCAATAAGCCTGCACATCTTGCAATCTGGGCATTTAATCAATGGTAAGCCCGTCTCCTCACCAACTAGATCAGACCCAGTCCCCTGCCTCCTCCAAGCTGACGACCCTGCACCTTGTTCCATGGCAGAGAGGAACGAGCGGCAGGGAGAAAGGGGAAGAAGAAAGGAAGGGAGGAGAAGGCGTCGGGGCTGGGCTTGGTGGTTAAAGGATAAGGCAGGGGCAGCTGCGTCTTTTCACAAGCCTGATCCACGCTGGAAGAGGGACGTGTCGTGCCACGTCGGACAGAATGGCAATTTTGTTACCTAAGTTTCGAGACGATGGCAAATATGTAGGATCCATTCTTACGATGGTTTCTCAAGGAGCGCCAACCGTAAGGATGGCAAATCATTAAATATCCCTTACAGGAGCGTCTCTACAGTCTATAGTAGACAGGGCAGAGAAAGAGTTTTACAATTTTACAGAATTAAGTGAATGTAAAATATATGAAATTTGTCACAAAAAATCATCTCTGCCATGCTCCGGTTGAAGAAGTTAGGCTAGAAAAAGGCAACTTTTTTTTTTGAAAAACAAGAAAAATCCAACTTTAGAGGGCCAGGTAGTTGTCAATGTGGAAGTCAAGAGCGATTCCTTCTCGCTTGGTCCAACGAGGATCCTTAAAAGCACGAACACTACTCTAGCTTTTTTGCTTGTAGAGGTAATCACATAGCACCATCAATAAAGGACGCATTTTCAAGACAATTAGGGACAAACTTACAAATAATTGAGAGTTGTGTGAGTTAGATGTTTATCCTCGGTTAGAATGCAGTCCATTTTATCTAGTTTGGCTAGAGGGTTTGAGTTTGCATGAGGAATCGGAAACCAAGCCTGAGGTTTTGGGTGAGGTTGGTCCACTAATGAGGAATGGCGAATTGAGAATTAACAAGAATGAACATGAGTGCATGACCATAAAAAAGTTTTCATATAGAAAGGAGTAAAGTGCTCCTAGATTACAGCTTTGTTCGCTTGACTTATCAGCCCAGTCTTCCAGATCATTTTCCTCACATAACACTATTGAATCAGCCTAGAATCAGCCAAAATCAATAGATTTTTTAGTCTAGTCCTGTCAAACAAACAGAGCGTACGTTTCGGTTGTCTCCCAATGACATTCCATGGTTGGATTCGCCACTAGAGGATTTTCTCCTGCGTTTTCAGGACTAAAAAAAACAGTTGCCTCACAAGGTTCAAGTTTTCGCAAAAAGGAACGAATGAAAGAGAGTTTCGAACGCAATGTCTTTTAAAATTTGAAACGCTGAGGTTATGAGCAGAGATCGTTGGCATGCACAAAGGTCTGTGAGGGAGGTCATGAGCTGCAAAACTTTCACATTTTGGGAAACCATGGTGTCTACTACGCACGGTACGCAATTCCGCTCTTGCTTTTGGGCTCGTGGCCGGCTCTGTGCGTTTCTGCACCTGCCCGCTGGCAGTGGCATGGCAGGTGATGACCATGGCGAGCGAATCAATTGACGGCCAAGACGTTGGCAACGGAAGACCAGTGCACGTGATGGGTCTCGGGCTCTCAGCAACTCACGGGCCGTCTCTCCGAGCCAGATACGGCGTCGTCCCGAGCCCGACCAGTGCACGGCACCGTCGGCACGCAGCCGGCGCTGCTTTCCGTCGAGCTGGGTAGCTGCCGCGTTTCGCGCAAAGTGAGAGGGAATGCAGAATAGCAGACCAAGGTTCCACTCCGGCATGCCTAGCGATGGCAGTCGAGCGGATGGCTCCGAAAAAATCGAGCCCGGTTCGGCACGAAGCTCGGAATCACGCGCGCATGCTTAGCGATGCTAATAACACCTGATCAATCAGACAATCACGCTCCTGCTCTGAAGTCTCTGGAGCAAGCACGGTCGTGTAAAGCAAAGGCACCACACACAAAACGAGTCTTGATAGGCTCGAACATCTTCAGATCACACGCATTCTTAGCGATGCTAATACCAGATTAACTAGCAAGTTGGCCCGCGCAAACTGCGCGGGTATCTAGCCGCGTGTTTTAGGGGTGCTGATGCTCTATTATTCCTCCTCTCTCTTGATCTTCTTCTTCTACCTCACCTTCTCCTCTTCTAGCTCTCCCTTAGTTCTGGAGCCCCTTGATCCCGCACTGCTCTCTCTCTCCAAATTAACTCGCCTTGATCCCGCACTGCTCTCTCTCTTTCCAAATTAACTCGGTGGGTAAATATGCGGTGATTTGCTCCTTGCGTTGTTGATACTCCCTGGTTTGTTTCTGTTGGCAGACCACGGTTGCCAACATTCTCATTGTTGTGCTACCCTTGATTTTGTTAGGAGGTGTTTGAATGCAATGGAGCTTTGCACAAATGACCTGGCAAGCAAAGTTGTGGTGAGCCAAATGATATGGACGGGACACTATTAGGAAGGGTCTTAGTAACAATCCTAAGTATGGGGAAGAAGTGCTGTGAGTCTGAAGGTTATGGACGGTTGTGACATTATTATGGGGACCAGAGTAGTGGTCCTGAGGACGGGGAAGAAGCATATCTTTCAAAAGAAATTAGTTTCATTATTTTATCTCTAGTTTAATTATTTGTCCATTATGTTTGACATGTACACTTTGTTTAGAAATTTGCTTTCCAATTTGCATCGAAACCATATGGCATTTTTCTTATTTTCTAAAATCTCAAATATTAGTGGTGTTAGATATAAGTTATTTTCGTTTTTAACATGGTCGGGCATGTATGACCGTATTGAATTAGGAAACCAATTTTTTATTCTGAATTAGTAACGTGGAGGTAGGATGCAAGGTTAGCAAACCTGGGAATATGGAAACCGTGTAGGGTTAGGTTTCTAAATTTCTATATATATCTATTAGTAAAATTTTTATAAAATAGTCAGGTATGATTAGGACTGTCTAGATAATTCTTGACCGTCAGATCTTCATAAAATCCAACGGTGGAGGTTTTTCTCTTTTTTAGATTAACGTGGGATTTTCTAGGCCCTCTCGGTGAATCTGGTGGCTTCTTTTGCTTCTGTTTTAATAAGATAATAGATCACCAAATATTCAGCCCTGCTCTGAAGCAAACAAGGAGCCATGGACGAACACATCATTATGCTCCGACCAAAATTACTCCCCGCCTCCATCACGACTGTCTGATCAATTATTCCATCACTCAAACGGTCAAACCCCTGGCTAAAAACCTTAGTCCTAAACCTAACGGTGATTAGGAGAGAACTCAGAACAAGCAGTAGTGCACAGAGGACAGAAAATCTGGAACAAAAACTATGCAGTTTCCTGGTACTCGCGGCGGCGCGGGGCGCTCGATCAGTAGTCGCCGGAGAGCAGCTTGCGGCCGACCTCGAAGGAGACGAAGGCGTCGATGCAGGCGTACTTGATCTGCTGGTCGGAGAGCTCGTAGGCGTCCCAGCGGCCCTTCCTCACCCGCTCCGGCTTGTCGACGGTGGCGCCCATGACGACGCTCGCGAGGGCCTTCAGCCCCGCGCTGCGGAGGTCCGGGCGGCCCATCTCGTCCGCCGCGAGCTCGGCGAGGTCCACCGTGTTGGAGACCGCAAGGTGGAGGTCGTTGTTGAGCCGCACCGCGTCGTCCTGCACGCCCACGCCGACGAACCTGAAGCGGGGGTCGTCGAGGAACTCCGCCAGCGCGTCGGGGACGTAGTCCGCGTGGAGGAGCTGGAAGACGAGGCAGCGGCGGCCGACGCAGAGCTGGAGGAGCGCGGTGGGGTTGTACCAGGGGCCTAAGGGTGGCCTCCACTCCACGTCGAGCCCGACGACGAGCTTGTGCAGGCGGCGGCGGTGGACGTAGAGGACCTCGTCGAGCCAGCGCTTCACGGCATCGCCGGAGGACGTCACGGTGGTGGAGATCGCGTCGCCCTCGAACATCACGGTGTACAGCTTGGTCTCGCCCATCGGATCCGCCGGTCCGTCCACAGCCCAAAGTGTTCCGCCTCTCTCCGTCTCTTGCGCAACAAGATTGGTCGGGAAAAGGGCGAAAGGCAAATGCCAGTGTCCAGTAGAACTGGAGTTTCAGACTTTGCAGTGGCAGCCTTGCAGGACGCCAGGAAGAACCCAGGACCAAGACCGTGACTATCAAGAAGAGGCATGGCACATTTGCCCCTGCCTTATTTCGGTTTTGCATATTTTCTATTTTGATTGGAAACAGGAGAGGATCAAAGAATTTTGCACTTTTGTTGTTACTACAGCCTGATGAATGCAATTATGCAAACGGCAGTGGCTGCCATCAAAAGTTCAAAACTGCTGTACTTGGTAGTAGTCCTTTTGTGGGTTTTTACTCATCTCCCCTCCACCTTTCTCTCCGATTAACAAGCACCAACCCAGTGATTAGTGAATGTTAATGTTAGCAAAACACCTGTCCCATACTTTTATTTCAGTTTTGCACATTTTCTATTTTGAGGGAAAATGAAGAGTGGGACCAAAGAATTTGAACTTTCGTCACCATTAAAACCTGAATGCAAATGGCATTAGCACTGGCATCAAACACATGCGGATTGCTAGGTATAGTTTTGTGGGTTGTTTACAAATTACAATGTTACTCGTCTCCCCTCCCTCGGTCTCCAATTAGCAACACAATCTAGTGAAGGTAAGGAGTGAATTTCTCATATCTCTTGTGTAACTTTGGTTAAGTGCCGACAGAAAAAAGGTATACACAATTCGGTAAACATTTTCTTTAATTCGATATTTTTTATCATGTTTTTTTTTAGCAGATCACAAGAGCTTTATTAAATCACGGCAGGATTACAATCGGACCCAATCGCTTCTAACATACGCGACGGGAAGCAGTCTAACCACACAAGTTCAGGAGCTAGCAACGAGGGCACACTTGCACACACATGTGCTGCTCCGTTACCTTCCCTATGAACAAAAGAGATACTGAAAGACAAAAAGGACCTGCTAAGCTCTTGGATCTCTTGCCAGAGACCATACACCGCACTTCAATCATCATTGCTCGTCTGCAGCATGTTCACTAGCGATAGGTTGTCGCTCTCAAGGATAACCCTGCTATGCCCACGCTATGCCGCCAGAACGAGACCGTCTCGCGCCGCCAGAAACTCTCCAGTAAGAGCATCCACCACATGATGATATCGCTTTGCCGCAGCTGCAAGTAACCTCCCATCTGCATTTCGGATCACAGCACCAGATACCCCGGTGGCCGTCGAGATATGGAAGGAAGCATCGGTGTTCACCTTAGTCCATCCTTGCGGAGGCCGTTCCCACCGGCTTCGACGTGGTTTGTTAGCCGGCCTCACAGAGTTGTCAGCCTGTAAACACATCAAGTCTTCAACCATGGCAGCGACATGACGTACAGTTGCCCTTGGGTTCCAACGTTCCTTACCATGCTTCCTAGCATTCCGCCCCGACCAAAGAGACCATGCACCACATATGATCAGCGCCGCCTCGCTTGGTGAGCATAAGTCCCCAGACAGGACATCTCTAGTCCAGGTCTCTGGATGCAAGTCGGGTACCTTGCATCCTGTGATCTCTTGCGCCGTTTTCCAAAACTGCCGCGCGAAAGTACATGTGAAAGCCACATGATATAGCGACTCCCCCGACTCGCCACATGTTACACAGTGGTCCTCGCGTTCTATATGTCTCTGCCTGAGCTCCCCCTTTGTCGGCAGATAATTGTTCACCGCGCGCCACCAGAATATACGAACTTTTGGAGGGACATTCAGGCGCCACAGAGCTGTCCACCATCGAGTGTAATCAGATGAGTCTGCAGCACATCCCACCATCGCCTCCTTCTGATCCTGTTCTCCTTCAGCTTACGATAGCACGATCGAATAGAGTACCACCCATTCCGTTCATAGGCCCAGGCAGCCAAGTCTTCGTGCATACGAATTCCAACCCTCACTTTCAAAATTTCTTCCGCATCAAGATGGATGAAAGAATCCCGGACAAGCTGCTCATTCCATGTTCTAGTCCCCGGCTCAAACAGCTCATTCACCCACTCTAAGTTCACTCCTTCCTTCCGCAGCAAGGGTTTCATTGAACTCAGGCCCCCAATCCATTGATCCGTCCATATGTTGGCAGAATCACCAGGGCCAATCCTCTTTATCAGTCCTTTCTTAAGTGCTTCCCTACCCCCCACAGTATCGCTCGCCAAGTTTCTGAACTTTTCTTTTTCCTTGTCGCAGCGAGAAAATCTCCATGCGGGTAGTATTTCCCTTTCAAAACATGTGCACATAAGGAGTCTGGCCTCATCATCAGACGCCACCCTTGCTTTCCCAACAGAGCTTGGTTAAAGAGTGGCATGTCTCGGAAGCCCATTCCTCCATTAGCTTTTGATCTAGTTAACTTGGACCAGCTCTGCCAATGTAGCTTATGATTGTCGATGGAGCTGCCCCACCAAAAGTTGGAGATGTATGTCTTCAGTTTCTGGCACACATTAGCTGGCATCTTGAAGCAGCTCATCGGATAGGCCGGCACTGCTTGTGCATTGGCTTTTAGGAGTACTTCTCTCCCTGCACAACTCAGAAGGTTTTCTCCCCACCCATTGACAAAGTTCCTGATCCTATCAGGCACATAGTTAAAGACACCATCAGCCACCTTACCCACCGCCGTTGGAAGACCAAGGTATCTTTCTCCTAGCGCCTCGGTAGGTATCTGTAAAGCATGGTGCACCTCCTGCTTGACTGCATCATCACAGTTGGCACTAAAGAACACAGCTGATTTATTCTTGTTCACCAATTGGCCCGACCCCCTATTGTATAAGTCCAGGATCTGAGCAATTCTATCAGCTCCCCTTTTGCTTGCTTGCGTGAATATCAAACAATCATCAGCAAATAACAAATGAGATATCCAAGGTGCATGGCAGCTTACCCGAACACCCTTTGAGATAAATTGAGGGCCTATCGCCTTTAGCATGCAAGTTAAGCCTTCCGCACATAGCAAGAACAGATATGGCGAAATGGGATCGCCCTGCCTTATTCCTCTAGTTGGCTTGAAAGAGGGTGAAAGAACTCCATTTACCCTTACTGAAAAGGATACTGAAGTCACACATCTCATCACCAAGTTGCACCAACCCGCTAGAAAGCCTAGAGCCAACATCACATCATGCAAATACCTCCACTCCACACGATCATATGCTTTCGCCATATCTAACTTGATAGCACAAGCCCCGGACTTCCCTTTCTTATTTCGCAAATAATGAATGCATTCATATGCGATCAACACGTTATCGGTGATAAGTCTGCCCGGGACAAAGGCACTTTGCTCCACTGATACAATATCATCCAGCACCAAATGTAACATGTTCGCCATTGCTTTTGAGCAAATCTTATAAATGACGTTGCAGAGAGAGATGGGTCGGAATTGTGTGAGCTCCTGCGGGTTTGCAACCTTTGGGATAAGCACCAAGATTGTCCTATTAATCACCTCCGGCATCTCACCTCCATTCAGGAAGTCGAGTACAGCTTGTGTAACATCATTGTGAACCAGGTCCCAATGTTTTTGGAAGAAACCTGCAGTGAACCCATCTTCCCCTGGTGCTTTCCCGGGCTTCATCTGAAAGAGTGCCATTTTAACCTCTTCCGCGTCAAACGGTCTCAGGAGCATCTCCCCCGTCTGTGTCGACACCTTACGCGGGACATGCTGGCAAATAAGATCAGGTTGCAGTTGTTCTTGTGCTGAGAATAGATTCATATAAAAATCAGATGCCATTTGCTCCAACACGCTTTGATCTGTGGCCAGAGATCCATCTGCTGTTTTCAGCGCCCTGATTCGGTTCGTGCGCCCTCGTGCTTTGGCTTTGGCTTGGAAGAACCCTGTATTTATCATGTTTTGAAATTCGTAAACAACAGTCTTTTGGAAATGTAAAACTGCAAGCATCTGAAGGGGCACTTTAAGGTCTTCATGACAGAGAGCATGCTTTGAGAAAGTTTTGCTTCTGCGTTCAGTACAAGCTGCTCCGCGAGGCCATTTGCTCAATGTTCATTGGCAGGAGATGGCTAGAGAATCAAGGTGTACTCCATGTTCTTCAGGTATAGTAGGAGTACTTTGGGAGAAGAAGAAAAAAACAAGTAAGCTCTGAAAGTCTGAACCAGTCGCGTGCTTAAACATCGTTCACTCAGCATAGCCGTCTCTAGTGCAAACGCAATAGTAAAAGGCTGGATAAAATTTGTCTCGTTAGGCTTAAACATCATTGCATTACAGGCATGCTTAGCGATGCTAACACCTGATTAATCACTAAATATTCAGCATGCTCTGAAGCAAATAAGGAGCCATGAACGAACACATCACAGTGGTGCAACCAAAATTACTCCCCGTCTCCATCACGACTGTCTGATCTTCTTCCATCACAGAAACCCCTAAAGCATTAATCTTAAACCTAACGGTGATTAGGAGATAGTAACTCAGAACTAGCAGCTAGTGCACATAGGACAGTCTGGAACAAAAGCTCTGCAATTTCCTTGTACTAGCGGCGGCCGCCGGCCGATCGATCAGTAGTTGCCGGACAGCAGCATCCGGCCGACCTCGAAGGAGACGAAGGCGTCGACGCAGGCGTACTGGATCTGCTCGCCGGAGAGGTAGTAGTTGTCCCAGGGGCCCGTCCTCACCCACTGCGGCTTGTCGACGCTGACGTCCATGACGGCGCTCGCGACGGCCTTCAGCCCCTTGTTGCGGAGGTCCGGTTGCCCCATCTCCTGCGCGGCGAGCTCGGCGAGGTCCACCGTGGTAGTCACCTCCAGGTCGTAGTCGTTGCTGAGCCGCTCCGCGTCCGCATCCACGCCCACGCCGACGAACCTGAAGTCGGGGTCGTCGAGGAACTCCGCCAGCGCGTCGGGGACGTAGTCGGCGTAGAGGAGCTGGAAGATGAGGCAGCGGCGGCCGACGCAGAGCTGGAGGAGCGCGGTGGGGCTGTACCCGGGGCCGAAGAGGGGCCTCCACTCCACGTCGAGCCCGACGACGAGCTTGTGCAGGCGGCGGCGGTGGACGGAGTAGATCTCGTCGAGCCAGCCCTCCACGGCCTCGCCGGAGGACGTCACGGTGGTGATGATCTCATCATCCTCGAACTTCACGGTGTACACCTTGGTCTCCCCCATCGGATCCGTCGGTCCGTCCACAACCCCAACTGCTTCGTCTCTCTCTCTCTCTCTCTCTTGCGCAACAAGGTGGTGGGGGGAATGGCGAATCAACCGGCAGGAGTGGAGTTGCAGTTGCAGGACGCCAGCAGGCCAAGAACCAAGACCATGACCATCAAGAGGAGGGAATGGCACATTTGCCCCTGCTTTATTTCGGTTTCGCACAAAGAGGAGAGGATCCAAGAATTCACACTTTTGTCACCATAAAGCCTGAATGCAATTATACAAATGGCAGCGGCTGGCATCAAAACTGGTTTCCTGGTTGCCCTTTTGTGGACTGTTACTCATCTCCCTTCCCTCCTCTCTCCAATTAGCAAGCACCAACCTAGTGATTAGTGAAGGTTAAGGTTAGCAAAACACCTCTCACCCCTGCTTTTATTTCAGTTTTGCACATTTTCTTTTTTTCAGGGAAACAAGAGAGTAGGATCAAAGAATTTGCACTTTATTCACCACTGTAAATGGGATTAGAACTGGCATCAAAACAGTTTGTTTTCTTGGTATCCTCTTGCGAATTATTTACAATGTTACTAGTATGCGGTCTCCCCTTCCTCCCCCTCTCTCTCCAATTAGCAACACAATTTGGTGAAGGTAAGATTGGCGAAACACTCCATTTATTGAAGGAGTTAGTTTCCCATATCTCTTGTATAACTTCGGTTAAGCGCCGAGAGAGAGAAAAGTATACACAATTTGGTAACATTTTCTTTATTTTGCTATTTTATCATGTTTTGAAATTGAAAAACACATCAGTCTTCTGGAAATGTAAAACTGCAAGCATGGCAAGGGCACTTTGGGGAAGTTGGAGGTTTTTGCTAAAAAAGACCACACTTCGATACTTTTGCTTCCGCATTAGTAGCAGTTGCTCCGCGACTCCGCGAGGCCATCTGCTGATTGCTCAGTGGCAGGAGATGACTAGCGAATCAAAGCTGTCAGGTACTCAGGTTTGACCCATTCACGGAACACGGATTTTCACCCATATCTTCCTCCATGTCGCCATTCCCGCCGATAGGATTACGATCACACTGTCGTCTACGATTCTTTTTTTTGCAGGAGATGACTAGCGAATCAAAGCTGTCGTCTAGTACAATTCAAGAGTGAAACAATGCAAGAACACGTACTACTACGGCTTAGGCTCTTGAGTCTTGACCACGTCATTCCATTTCTTATTTTGAATCTCATTTCTTTTTCCTTATAAATATCTCATTTCATTTCTTATTTTAACCATATTTCTTCTTTTTAGATTGAGAACAGAGGAAAGGAAAATAGTAGAAAATCCTTAGCAGATGGCCGGTACTTCAATACTATTTTGGAATAGGCGATTCATCGGGCCTGCAGCAAGCATTGGGCCGGCCCAACTAGCATGCCTCCTCAGCGCTCCCAGGCCCAACCGCACAAGTCATGAACGCATTAGCATGTATTATGATTTTCATAGGGTTAAGTGTTTTTTTTTTTGGTCAAACTAGATGGTGGATATTTTCATGTGATTTTTATAGGGTTTTTGTTAGAAAAAAAAAAGTGCTCGGATGTTTTCAATCTTGCCGCAATGCCGATCCCTAGTCGACTCTCTACCACGCTTCGCATGTCCTCGCCAACACCTCGTCTTTCACTCCGGTAAGCAAAGTAGCAAAGTAGTCGAGCGTAGAAGCTTTCGAAAATCAGAGTCAGGTTCGCCACAAAAGCTCTGACAGTCCGAATCACACGGAAGCTAGCTGGTTAACCGCCGCCGCCTTTAGCCTACTCTGTAAATGCAAACATCATTACATCACAGGCATGCTTAATTGCTTAGTGATGCTAATACCAGATTAATCAAGGCTTTAGCCTGCCTCGAAGCAAATAACTCCCCGTCTCCACCACAATTCTCTTATTAATTCATTCATCACGGAAACCCCCCTAAAAACCTTAACCTTAAACCTAAGGGTGATTAAAGAGAACCAACAGCTAATAATATCTACCTCCGTTTCAAATTATAGGTCGTTTTAGTTTTTCTAAATTCGTAATCTTTGCTACGGCTGAAGCTAGGCCTCCACTCCACGTCGAGCCCGACGATGAGCTTGTGCAGGCGGCGGTGGAGGGAGAGAATCTTGTCGAGCCGGTCCTTGGCGAGGGACGTCACGGTGGTATGAGGTGTCGATGAATTCGCCCTCAAACCTCACGTCGCAGACCTTGGTCTTGCCCGTCGGATCGGTCGGTGTTTCGAATCTCTCTCGTCTCTTGCGCAACAAGATGATCGTGGGAGCGGAAGGCGAATCAACCGGGCTGCGAGGAGGAGCCCAGTATGACGAGGACAGGGTCCAGGAGCCCAGGACCAAGAGTCCCAAGACCGTGGCTCTGCTTTATTTGTGCTTATTTCAGTTTTGCATATTTTTATCTTTTGAGTTGAAAGAGGAGAGGATCAAAGAATTTCCACTTTTATCATTCGGTAGTCCTTTGGTGGGCTGTTAGCAATTAGCAGGTCCCCCAAATCTAGTGAAGGTTAAAGTCAGTGAAACGCCTTATTTCTTGGAAAAAAAACTAATTTCTCAGATATTTTTTCACATTTCATGCTGCAATATACTAACATTTTCTTTATTTCTCTATTGATTCATGTGTTCTGAAATTCATAAACACATCATTTTCTCTTTTTAAAAATGTAAAACCGCAAGCTTTGAGGGCATCTTGGGGGAGTTGGAGGCATCTGCTCAAAAAGAGCATGCTCTGACCTCTGAAAAAACATTTTTGCTTTCCCTGTTACTGTAGCAGCACTACCGCTCCACGCGTACTACGCCCTATCTTCGTCGCTCATTGGCAGTGGCAGGAGATAACCGAGCGAACCAAGCTGTCAGGTTTGACCCCCTATCTTCGTCCATTCACTAGGGTCTTTGGATTCACCATGGCCCTGTTTAGATGTTTCGCGAAAAAAATTTCGAGTACGTCGGGCACACATTTGAAGTATTAAATATAGACTAATTACGAAACTAATTACATATTCTGTCAGTAAATCGCAAGACGAACCTAATGAGTCTAATTAATCCGTCATTAGCACATGTTTACGTAGCAATTTATTGTCTAATCACGACCTAACTAGGCTCATTAGATTCGTCTCGCGAAGTACACTCCATCCATATAATGGGTTATTTTTTTCGACTACATTTAATATGTCATGCATGTGAGGGAACATACTCGAAAAAATTTCGCGAAACATCTAACAGGGCCCAGATAACCATTGTCCTCTAATTTGGAGTCATCTGCAATGGAAGAGAGAGGGCTCTTATTTTTCTTAATCCCATTTCTTATTTCTTGAGGGAAGAAAAAAAAAGTTTAGTAAATCTTTAGCAGACAGACTGGTATTTCAGTAATTTGGAGTCGGAGAATTTTTGGGCCGGCCCAAGTAGCTGGATAATTTTGCTCCCTTCGCATTCGCTCCGGCCACGGGATGTTCCGTCGAGCGAAAACGGACGTCGGCGAGCAAACGGAAATGGCTGTAGAATAGGCATCAAAACTGGTTTGCTTGGTTGTCCTTTTGTGGCTGTTGCTCATGCCCCCTCCCTCCTTTCTCTCAAATTAGCAAGCACCAACCTCTCTCTCCCTTGCTTGTATAACTTTGGTGGAGTGCCGACAGAAAGAAAAGTACGCACAATTTGGTGAATTTTCTTTATTTTGCTATATATTTTACCGTGTTTCGAAATTCATAAACACATCAGTCTTTCGGAAAGGTAAAACTGCAAGCATTGCTAGGGCATTTTTGGGGAACTTGGAGGGTCTTGCTGAAAAAATGCATACTTCGAGAAACTTTTGCTTTTGCGTTCAGTACAGCTGCTCCGCTGGCAGGAAGGATACTCAGGCCCACTTTAGTTCCATCGAAAAAAAAAATTACAATCGCATTAAAAAGAATTTTACATGCATGGAGTAATAAATGTAGAAAAAAAATAACCTATTATATGGATATAGTGTATTTCGCGAGACGAATCCAATGAGCCTACTTAAGCCATGATTTGCAACAGTGATGCTACATTAACCATCCGCTAATCATGGGTTAATTACCCCTCATTAAATTCGTCTCGCGATTTCAAGCGAGATCGTTAATTAGTTTTATTATTAGTCTATGTTTACTGCTACTAAATGGTAAAAATACTTTCACAAAAAACTTTTGCATAAAGTTTTCATCGAACTAAACAAGCCCTCAGGTGCTGTCAGGATACTTAGGTTGTAGCAGTGCTAGTGCTCCTGCTAACCTTTAAAAAAAGGCAAATTTTGCTGTGGGACACCGTTTTTTCATCAAATTGGCTGAAACACACCGCGAAGAGTGAAATATGCTGAGTACCATTACAAAAACGACACCATTTGCCAGAACACACCGCAGTAATTAAAATAAGGGTATTTTAGATTTGAGGAGAGGTAAGGCATGGAAAATGTCCTTTTTACCCTCATCTTCTTCCTCTACCTCTCTCTCTGTTCTCTCGTTCCTCTCTCTACTCTCCTTCTCTTCCGGTGCCTGACGACTCCGAACCCATTGCACGGTCCCCTTGCCGATCGGCCATGAGCCCGTAGCGACGCCCCGCCTCTAACTTCGCCCACCCCCGACTCTGCCCCAGCCTGCCGCCGCCTACCACCTCGTCTCCGCACGCCGTCGCCCCCACCCCCGTCATCGCCCGCGACTACGAGATCGACACAATCCCGACCTCGCCCTGCAGCCGGGCTACCCTCCACCCTGCCCAACCCGAGCCGACTATCTCCACCTGCTAGCGCCCGTTCGCAGTTGCACCCCACCTGACTCGCCGCCGGCCAGTGCCATCCACGGCGGCGCCCATCCTTGTGTCGCGCATACAGAACAGAGCGCCGCCGCCGAGGAGCATCGTCTCCACCGCCACACACGCGTCGAGGAGCGTCCTCTCCACCAACACTGCCACGAACTCGTGCCACGTCCCCAGCAGGGGCTGCCCATTGGCCGCCGGCGAGAAACTTCATCAGAAGAAGAGGAGAAGATAGAACAGGAGGAAGAAAGAGAAGGGTATAACATGAGGGTCCCACCTTAAAGAGGGCAAAATGGACATTTCTCATGCCTTATCTCTCATTAAATCTGAAAAATCATTATTTTAATCGTTGCGGTGTGTTCTGGCAAATGATGTCGTTTTTGTAATGGTACTCGGCATATTACGCTCTTCGCGGTGTGTTTCAGCCAATTTGATGAAAGAACAATGTCCCACAGCAAAATTTGCCTTAAAAAAAACTCAAAGTTTGGCCAATTCACCTATATCTTCTTCGTCCATACCATTCATGAGCAGGGGCGAATCTACAGGAGGGCTTTAGCCCCGCATGCCAACTTAAACTCCATTGGTCCCCTCTAAGCCCCCCGTAATTTTTGGATATAAATCAATGGGGAGAAAGAAGAAAAGAGGGAGGAAGAAGAAAAAAGGAAAAAGAGAATGAGAACGAAGAATGAGGCTCACCAGCCGCCTGGATCACCGTCCTGACTTCGCACTGTTCATGAGCTTCCTGCCGCTCCCTACCGGGATTGGAAGGCCTACAAGAGTACGTGATACAACACAACTACCGTCGTCTGCAATTCAAGAGTGAAACAGCCCAAGAACACATACTACTCCGTACGTCTTTGCCACCCCATTCTATTTCTTACTTTTTAATCCCATTTATTTTTGCTTATAAAAATCCCATTCCCTTTCTTGTTTTTAACCCCGTTTCTTTTTTTATTAGATTAAGAAAAGAGGAAAGAAAAAAAGGGTAGCAAATCCTTGGCAGATGGGCTGGTTCAGTGTTTGGAATCGGCGGAGATTCGTTGGGCCTGCAGTGAGCATTGGGCCGTTCCCAGCTCATTGACGGATGACGGGTCCTCGCTGCTCCCAGGCCCAACCGACCAGGTCCATCAATAAACGAGCATTGTATTATGATTTTCATAGGGTTTTTAAGTGGGTTTTCTTAATTCTCAAAAAAAAATAGTTTTTCTTTTCTTGCATTTTTTTTTGTCAAAACGATGAACATTTTCATAGGGGTTTTAAGTGGTTTTTCTTTTCTTTCATTTTTTTTGTCAAAACAAGCTTTGTTCATGCTCTTCTAAACGCTACAACATAACCGTTAAGCAAATGTATGAACCATACATCCCCACCAGTCAGTTTCTTTAATCCATTTTTTCTACTGTAGATGTTGGGGAACATTGCTTGCTCCAAAGCAAGAACCGATGACGCCCTGTACTACCCAACTCCTCCGCGCCTCCCCGTCATGTCTCGCCTTCCACTCCGGTAAGCATGGCAGTGTAGCAGAAAGGTTCCGAATTCAGTCCGCTTCGCCACAAAATTCGGAATCATACACACCTCATCAGCCAATGCAAACAAGGTCGAGTAAACAAAACAGTCATCGTAAAACAAGTCAAGGCTCGATCATCTTTCGACCACAGTGCATGCTTATAGCGATTCTAATTCTAATGTAACCTGATAAATCTCCAAATCTTTAGCCTGCTCTGAAACAAATAAGGAGCCATGAACGAACACACCACAGATTCACAGTAGTCCAAAATTATTACCCCCATCACGACTGTCTTATTAATGTTTCCATCCCGAAAACCCCTAAAACCTTACCCTAAACCTAACCGTGATTAGGACGGACAATCTGGAACAAAAGCTCTGCAATTTCCTTGTACTCGCGGCGGCCGCCGGACGCTCGATCAGTTCTCGGAGAGCAGCATCCGGCCTACCTCAAAGGAGACGAAGGCGTCGGTGCAGGCGTACTGGACCTGCTCGCCGGAGAGGTAGTAGTCGTCCCAGGGGCCCGTCCTCACCCACTGCGGCTTGTCGACGCTGACGTCCATGACGGCGCTCGCGACGGCATTCAGCCCCGCGTGGCGGAGGTCCGGTCGCCCCATCTCCTCCGCCGCGAGCTCGCCCAGGTCCACCGTGCTGGCCACATTCAGGCCGTAGTCGTTGCTGAGCCGCACCGCATCGTCCCGCACGCCCACGCCGACGAACCTGAAGTCGGTGTCGTCGAGGAACTCCGCCAGCGCGTTGGGGATGTAGTCGGCGTAGAGGAGTTGGAAGATGAGGCAGCGGCGGCCGACGCAGAGCTGGAGGAGCGCGGTGCGGCTGTAACCGGGGCCGAAGAGGGGCCTCCACTCCACGTCGAGCCCGATGACGAGCTTGTGCAGGCGGCGGCGGTGGACGGAGTAGATCTCGTCGATCCAGCCCTCCACGGCCTCGCCGGAGGACGTCACGGTGGTGGTGATCTCATCGCCCTCGAACCTCACGGTGTACACCTTGGTCTCGCCCATCGGATCCGTCGGTTTGTTGCCCCCAACCCCAAGTCCCAACTCCCCCAAAGTGTTTCGTACCTCTCTCGCGTCTCTTGCGCAACAAGATGGTGGGGGGAATGGCGAATTAACCGGCGGGACTGTAGTTGCAGTTGCAGGACGCCAGCAGTCAAGGACCAAGACCATGACCATCAAGAGGAGGGAATGGCAGATTTGCCCCTGCTTTATTTCGGTTTTGCACATTGTATTTTTCTTTTGAGTGGAAAGAGGAGTATCGAAGAATTCACACTTTTGTCACCATCAAAGCCTGAATGCAATTATGCAAATGTCAGTGCCGAGAGAAAATAAAAAAAAGTATACAAAATTTTGTAACATTTTCTTTATTTTGCTATTTTGTCATGTTTTGAAATTAAAAAACACATAAGCCTTTTGGAAATGTAAAACTGCAAGCATGGCAAGGGCACTTTGGGGAAGTTGTAGGTTCTTGCTGAAAAAGAGCACGCTTTGAGAAACTTTTGCTTCCGCATTCAGAGTACAGATGCTCCGTGAGGCCATCTGCTGATTGCTCATCGGCAGGAGATGGCTAGCGAATCGGTACTCAGGTTTGACCCTTTGACGGATTCTCCCATGTCTTCGTACATGTCGCCATTCACCCCGATACGATTACGATCACACTGTCGTCTGCAATTCAAGAGTGAAACAATGCAAGATCACATACTACGACTTTTAGCCACGCCATTCCATTTCTTACTTTGAATCCCATTTCTTTTTCCTTATAAATATTCCATTCCATTTCTTATTTTAACCCCATTTCTTTTTTTTTAGATTGAGAACGGAGGAAAGGAAAAGAGAAAGAAATCCTTAGCAGATGGGGGCGGTATTTCAATATTTTGGAATAGGTGATTTATCGGGCCTGCAGTGAGCATTGGGTCGGCCCAACTAGCTGGATATTTTGTTCCACTCGCAGGCCCAACCGCACAAGTCATGAGCTTTCAAAAATCAGAGTCAGGTTCGCCACAAAGCTCTCAAAGTCCGAAATTCCGAATCACACGGAAGCTAGCTGGTTAATCACCACAGCCTGCTCTATAAATTCAAATGCGGTCTACTAGAACAAAATTAGTCTCGATAGTCTCAAACACACATGCATGCTTAATTGCTTAGTGATGCTAATACCGGATTAATCACCAAGTCTTTAGCCTGCTGCAGGAGCAATGAACGAACACATCACAATGGTCCATAATTACTCCCCGTCGCCACCACAGTTCTCCCCAATTCTCTTAGAGCAAGTATTAAAAGGAGTGAAGAGCGGGCGGAATCCTACGTGGTGAGAGAGAAAAATAAGAGAGAGAAGAGAGCAGGCGCTTCGGCATAAGCCCGCTTCCAGCCGGCTAGGTGCACTTTTTGGCTTTGTTTATTTGCTCCCACGGCTCAGACCTCTCCACGTTACACAGAGCATTCAATTGTAGGTGAGGCCCGCCACTTTGCTTTGGTGATCTGGCACTGCTTGCCGCCGGCGGCGTTATCATAAGCCTTGCTCTTATTACTTCATCCATCACGGAAACACCCTAAAACCTTAGCCTTAAACCTAACGGTGATTAGAGAGAACCAGCAGCTAGTAGTCTAGACGTCTAAGTACACATAGGACCATCGGGAACAAAAAGCACTGAAATTTCCTGAGACTAATAATGGCGGCCGCCGGACGCCCTAGTCGCCGGTGAGCAGCTTGCGGCCGACCTCGAAGGAGACGAAGGCATCGATGCAGGCGTACTTGATCTGCTCGTCGGAGAGCTCGTAGGCGTCCCAGCGGCCCGTCCTCACCCGCTGCGGCTTGTCGACGGTGGCGCCCATGACGGCGCTCGCGATGGCCTTCAGCCCCGCTTTGCGGAGGTCCGGGTCGATGTTGTCCGCCACGAGCTCGCCCAGGTCCACCGTGTTCTCCACCTCGAGGTCGTAGTCCCTGCTGAGCCGCACCGCGTCGTCCTGCACGCCCACGCCGACGAACCTGTAGCGGGGGTCGCCGAGGAACTCGTCCAGCGCGTCGGGGATGTAATCGGCGTGGAGGAGCTGGAAGATGATGCAGCGGCGGCCGACGCAGAGCTGAAGGAGCGCGGTGCGGCTGTACCCGGGGCCGAAGAGGGGCCTCCACTCCACGTCCAGCCCGACAATGAGCTTCTGCAGGCGGCGGCGGTGGACGGAGTAGATCTCGTCGAGCCAGCCCTCCACGGCCTCGCCGGAGGACGTCACAGTGGTGGTGATCTTGTCGCCATCGAACATCACGGTGCGTACCTTGGATTTTCCCATCGGATCTCTCTAGCTCTCGCTCTCTCGTCTCAACAGGATTGTCTGGGAAGGGCAAGTGTCAGCAGAACTCGAGCAGGACGCCAGAGCCTGTCTACTCTACTGCCTATATATATGAAGATTGAAGAGGTGGAAATGACACATTTCCCACATTTACCCCCTGCTAAATTTCAGTTTTGCACATTTTCTCTTTCCGGTGGAAAAGCCTGAATGCAAATAGTTGGCAGTAGAACTGGAGCTTTGCTAGCTATGGGCCGCCCATTTAAATAAATCGAGATGGTTAATACCTCTTAATCTCTACTTTAATAATAAATTAAGCAATGTCTCTGCCTCTAATTTGGTTCGTCCACTATAATCGAAGGGAATTCGGACAAAACCAGAAGCACTCCCGTGAAACCGGCAGAAAACCGGACGTCGTCCCCGTGGACCAAAGCATCAGGAAAAAAACCGGGCGTCCCACCCCGTCAACCAGCGCCCCAGGACAAAAACCAGACGCCCTACCCCTGTGAACCGGCGCTCCTAAGGGAAAAAAAATCGTCTTCCGCAATTAGGAACTGGCCTTTTCTCGTGATGTTGGCTCGAGGTGGAAAAAATCCATAAAATCTGGCCACCAAAATCCCTCAAAAAAATGCCATGGGTGGGTTTTGAACCCATGACCTCACCTTCCTTCTTAAAACTAGAAAGCCTTCCCACCATCTACACTAGACTTTATTCATTGTTAAAGAACATTATATTTCTTTGACCATGTGAGAAATATTGTACGTCACAATAAATATGCTCATGTTCGTAATATAAAGAAAAATCTTAGTAAGCAAAGAATGTGCATGCATCTATTAATAATATGAAACTTTAAAATTTTAGATGGATGTTTAATTTCAAAATATTATAGATCATTTATTGGTTTAAAAAACAGTCGCCTCGTAGATAATGTATCCACTTTGTCTCTAGCAAATCTCTTGCATTAAAAAATAGGATATATTAAGCTTTCTTAGCAAAAGGAGATACATTAATTGCAATAAAAATCTAATGGTAGAAATATAAAATTCTATAAATTTTAAATTACAAAATTAGTTTATTTTACGTAGCAGCGCACGGGCAACTTGCTAGTAGGTAATAAAAGAAACGTATATTTATATAATTTTTATTTTAAAAATAGGAAAAATAGCTAAATATATTTTTATTTACATCTAACTACCTTTCGTGATACTATTAGATGTAACATGCAACGTGACATGACAATAGTTTATTATTTTGTTACTTTTCTGCGCGATTGCTATATACCGCACATGCGGTACTCCCACGTACACCCCTTTTATTACTGCCGCATGCAGCCTGCCCCCTGTACTTGCCTGCAGCATTTAAAGCCTCACCGTGGACCCCGCGTCAGTGTGCATGCATGTAAAGCTAGCTGGTCCTGCTTCCACGCACATGCAAGGTTACTTTTATTTCGTTAGTTTAGATGATTTGTTCCACATGATAATATTGATGTTCCATTTACATGATATTTTTGTTCCTTTTATATAATATTTTGTTACTTCTGTTTTATTAGTTTAGATGATTTGTTCCACATGTTAAAATTTATGTTCCTCTTGTACGATTTTGTTGCTCCGCATGGTCAAGCGATTTGTTCTCGTTGTCAAAATCGGATGAAATGTTCCTTCTTTTTAAAAAATGTTCCATATTTTTTTTATCTAAACATATGCAAGTGTGGTCTAGTTTTGAAGATCACATAAAAAAATACAACGGTGCAATCAGAATTTTATTTGGACACTGGGTTCATGAGATATGAATTGTTTTGTGTGTTCTCTTTTGTGGGACCCACGCCTGGGGAAAACGTGCAGCCATCCAGCGGGCAGTTGGTGGCGTGCCTCGGAAAGCGCGGGGACGCGCGTCCCACCGCACACGTGACGTCCAGTCGTCCCCACTTTTCTGGCTAATAATCAGTGGGCAAAGAGAAGGGGCCGTTTTGTCAATTCACGTGCCACATATGCGAATTTTGGAGATCGTTCTCATGAGTACGCAAACATGCACCTACTCTACTTTTCTTGTACACGAACAGCTGTCGCGTGGACTCATGTTTACACGGTGCTAGATCTCAGTTACCTGCTCTTGAAAACACATGCACGAAGATGCATGTACACGGTACTACACTTTTGCTTGTCACGTTCGCAACGCCCTAGCATTTGTCACATGAAATTCACAAACAAAAATCCAGGTGCGTGTCGCCTGCGCCGTGAGGTGAAATGGATAACGGAAGGGGTTAACCATATAACCATGATTTTCCCCGTTCATGCGTAGTTACTGGGGTTTTCTTTTCATTTTCATATCTTTTAATTATCTAAACAATTGAGGGCTGTGATTTCTTTAAAATCTTACTCCTTCCGTCTCAAAAAAAATGCACTTCTCTCTTCCTAAAAATTCTAGAATCTTAAATTTGACCAATTATAAATATCAATAGATTCATTTATAAATATATTTTTTAACAAATTTATTTAAAACCATAAATATGAATATAATTCACTAAAAATTTTGTCAAACACGAACCACTTTAACTTACATGCAACCCAAACATGATTTTTTTTTGAAGGAGCACCTCCTAAGAGGTAATTGGTCTATTCATGTGCTTTGAAATTCTTGAACACACCAGGCTTGGGGAACGTAAAATTCAAGTGTTGCAAGGGCATTTGAGGGCGTTGAAAGACAGCATGCTCGGACCTTGCGTTCACTGTAGCACTACAGCAACTCCGCACGTACTCTACTGTAGCATGCAGAGTGGCAGGAGATGGCGCAAGGCAAGCGAATCAAGTTGTCAGGTTTGACCTCCTGTCGGTTCCGCTCCGGGTCCGGCGTGGGCGCGTGCCGTAGATGGGGTAGCCCTGGTACGGACTACGTCTCCGTTGTGGTGCGGGACCGGGAGCAGGAGCATTGCCATTGCCCCAGCGGAAGAACGGGTTAACACAGCAGGGTCCCGCGCTGGCGGTGTGCGAGGACGGCCCGGCCGCCCGGCCCCGCGAAGCTGCTGCAATAGGCGGCGGACTAGTCGCGCCGCGCGGGAGGCTGACGAAGGAGCAGTGGGTTGCCTACGAGAGCTGCCTCGGCGGCGGGGGGTGGCGGTCAGCGGCATGCTGCCGGTGTCCGGCGGCACGCCGCCGCGCACAAGCGGAAGCGGTCGGCGGCACAAGGAACCTGACGAGGGCGATGTTATGCACCTCCAGCGACGGCCTCGGTCGACAGTGGAAGCCGATGGGGTTGGCGTCTTGGAGAAGTTGAGAATTTTTTTTTTTAAAGGAGAGAAGTTGAGAACTTGCTCGTCTGCTCTCTCTCCGCGGTGTAACGTCACGTCTACTGCAGCACCAGCCTTTTCAATTGTAACGTCACGCACGTCTCACCTGCACTCCTGCTTCCCCACTAAAGATGGGCTTGGAGCGGGTTGAACCAGTGGATCGGCGATCCGACCCATCAAAACGACCCTAACGGCCCCATTTGCGATCCACGAATTCACTTGGGTCGGAGGATCAGAAGCCATCGATCCGAAGGGTCGAGGGGTTCGACCCACCTCCGGTGTAACGTCGCGGAGGATCAGAACTCTCGGAGGCAACGTCGCCGCCGCCGCTCCGCACGACGCTGCGGCCATTGAATGTCCTGCTGCGGCGCTCCGCTCCCGGAGGACACCTGCAAGAGAAAAGGGCGGCGGCCGGGCGCGCTCGCGCCGCGGAGCCGCCAGGGGCCGGCCCTGGGATTTTGGGGGCCCAGGGCAAACTTAAAAATGGGGCCCTTAATGCAGCCATCATAACTATAATCATATACCTAATAAAGATCAAGTAAATATTATCTCAACTCATTGTATCATAAATATTAGCAGTGAAAACAAGTTATTAATCGAGACTAATGTGATTCTATCAACCCATCATCTACCTATTTTCTCCTTTTTTTCCCAACTAGTGATTTAAAATTATCGCAGATCTGCAAAGATGGATGAACTTAACAAGATCTTACGGATTGTTTCGTAGAACTTGTTAATCTCAATTATATATGAGAATATATAATAAAGAATAAAGCTCTCCTCAAGATGGAGAAAAAAATGAACTCAAGATACTTCCGCGTAAAGACTAGTACGGGAACTTTTGATCGGTTTTCTACACAAGAGCTGGTGATCGGTTTTCTATACAAGAGCTGGGTAATGAAGCAATCAAACGAAATTGGAGATGTGCTAGGCAACAGCATTATTGGCAACACGAAGGAGATCATCCATCCGTCAAATGGTTTCACCAAGAGTCCAATGCCAAGCATATGAACGCAGTACAGCTCCACAATTCCAAAGGCAAGAAAGAGCGCCTAATGAAGGGCAGCAGCTTGATCTCTCGGAGGCGGCAGGAAGCTGAGTGAGATGCCGATTGCCGAACAGCCGAATAAAATTGGAGTCTTGGATGGGGCCATGGAATGGAAAAGAAAAAAAGTTCGACGGGCAAGGTATGAGGATATAAAAAAGACTCGGCATGGCGTCGTCCCGCTTGCTGGCCTGCGCTCGTTACCTTCTACTGGGCCAAATACCAGTTAACACACACATGATGTAATAATTTGGGGCCCCTTGGTTTTGGGGGCCCTGGGCGGCCGCCCCTCTTGCCCCCCCCCCCCCCCTCAGGGCCGGGCCTGGGAGCCGCGGAGGTCGTCAGCAGACCACGCCCGACGCCAGCCCGCGGCGGCCAAGCCCCGCGACGCTGTCGTCGCCGCGGCCGGTCGCGCTCGCGTCGCGGACGCCATCGCCGTCGCCGCCGCGGTCGGTGTCGGACGTCGAGGGGCATGCGTCATCGAGGCTCCGCGCCGTCCTACTGGGCGCTAAAGGAGGCGCTCGTCAGGAGGAAGGGCGAGCTGCAGCTCGTGCAGATGACGTACGCCGACAAGACCTGCAAGCTGAGGGTGGTGCACTGGTGCAGAGGCAGCTCAAGGAGTTGACAGAGGAGAACAAGCAGCTGATAATGATTCAAAAAAAAGAACAAGCAGCCAAGCAACGCTAACAGCGAATCGCAGTTTTTGGGTTCTGCTCTGATTTCTGAACTCGATCGAGCACTTCAGGAATGCCAAGTAGAACGGCGCGTCCATCATGGCGTCGTCTGAGATTAGCTCACCGTCCGCGTACAAAGCGGTTCGATCCACCAAAACCATTGGGTACCTATTTAGCTAGCTTAATATCCAATGGATCGCGTGGTGCCCCTAGCATCAGCAAAACCATTGGGTACCTACTTAGCTAGCTTAATATCCAATGGATCGCGTGCTGCCCCTAGCATCAGCAAATGGATCAACGGATAGTTCCAGGATCGCCCCGTGGAGCACTGGAGCACCTACGCCCACCTTTATTCCCCACGGCCGCCACGCCATCTTCTGAGCACGCAACGCAAGCACGCAACGCAAGCACGCAACTAGCGAGCCGCAGTTATCCGCCGGATCTGGCATCTCGCAACAAATCGACAACGGAACATTGATTGGGTTCCCTTCGCCGCTTGAGGCTGCCCGCGCTGGGGACGGTATGCCGCACGCTATGCGCCATGTTAGCTGCGTGTAGTGTGTGACATGCCGTTTTCCCCCTGCAGCGGGCTATGGTATCGGCTCGATAAGATAACGAGCGGAGCGGCTAGCCTACTCTGAAGCAAATAAGGAACTGTGAACGAACACATCCGATTAATTCTTCCATCCCTGAAAGGCAGAAACCCCTAAAACCTTACCCTTAATGAACCTAACGGTGATTAGGAGAGAAGCAGCTAGCGCGCACTAGGCGTCTAGGACAATCCGGAACGAAAGCACTGCAATTTCCCCGGACTCGCGGTGGCCGCCGGACACTTGATCAGTAGTCGCCGGTGAGCAGCTTGCGGCCGACCTCGAAGGAGACGAAGGCATCGATGCAGGCGTACTTGATCTGCTCGTCGGAGAGCTCGTAGGCGTCCCAGCGGCCCGTCCTCACCCGCTGCGGCTTGTCGACGGTGGCGCCCATGACGGCGCTCGCGATGGCCTTCAGCCCCGCTTTGCGGAGGTCCGGGTCGATGTTGTCCGCCACGAGCTCGCCCAGGTCCACCGTGTTCTCCACCTCGAGGTCGTAGTCCCTGCTGAGCCGCACCGCGTCGTCCTGCACGCCCACGCCGACGAACCTGTAGCGGGGGTCGCCGAGGAACTCGTCCAGCGCGTCGGGGATGTAGTCGGCGTGGAGGAGCTGGAAGATGATGCAGCGGCGGCCGACGCAGAGCTGAAGGAGCGCGGTGCGGCTGTACCCGGGGCCGAAGAGGGGCCTCCACTCCACGTCGAGCCCGACGACGAGCTTGTGCAGGCGGCGGCGGTGGACGGAGTAGATCTCGTCGAGCCAGCCCTCCACGGCCTCGCCGGAGGACGTCACGGTGGTGTGGATCAATTCGCCCTCGAACCTCACGTCGCAGACCTTGGTCTTGCCCATCGGATTCGTCGTTTTGTTTGTTCCCAAACCCCAACTTCTCGTATCTGTCTCGTCTCTTGCGCAACGAGATGATCGTGGGGAAGGCGAATCAACCGGGGTGCGAGGAGGAGCCCAGGATGACGAGGACAGGGTCCAGGAGCCCAGAACCAAGACTCCAAGAGTTCAACCGTGGCTCTGCTTTTGGTTTTGTATACATTTGCCCCCCTCTTTGTTTGAGTTTTGCACATTTGCCCCTGATTATTTCGGTTTTGCACATTTTTTGTCTTTTGATGAGTTGAAACTTGAAAGAGGAGAGGATCAAAGAAATTCCATTTTTTGTCGCTATTAAAGCCTGAATGCAAGCAGATGTCAGTAGAGCGGGGCCTGTTTAGATGTTTCGCGAAATTTTTTTCGAGTATGTTCCCTCGCATGCATGACATATTAAATGCAGTCGAAAAAATAACCCATTATATGGATGGAATGTACTTCGCGAGACGAATCTAATGAGCCTAGTTAGGTCGTGATTAGACAATAAATTGCTACAGTAAACATGTGCTAATGACGGATTAATTAGACTCATTAGGTTCGTCTTGCGATTTAGTGACAGAATCTGTAATTAGTTTTGTAATTAGTCTATATTTAATACTTCAAATGTGTGCCCGACATACTCGAAAAAAATTTCACGAAACATCTAAACACGGCTATCATAATTTTCTCGCGTACGGGGCTACGGGGAATAGGGAAAACATTGACCAGATATGATTATAGACTAGTAGTATATGAGTACTCCCTCCGTCCTTGTCGTTTTGGGTGTATGCGTCACAAGTTTGACTCGATTCGTAAAAAATACATCTAACATTTGTATCTTCAAATAATTTTGTTAAAAAAAACTAGACTAATAGATCTTTCCAATGATACTAATTATGTACCACAGATATTAATATTTTTAAATAGAAAATTAATCAAAGTTATTCCTTAAAAAGTGAGAAAGACACTCTTTTAGAGACGGAGGGAGTATATGACTATGACCAGTGTCCTCTAAAAAACGGAAGAGAAAGGACTCGTAGCCACGCCATTCCCTTTATTGTTGTTTTCTTAATCCAGGTTTTTTAATTGTTTCTTGAGGTATATGACGGTATTTCAGTAATTTGGAACCGGAGGATTTTTGGGCCGGCCCAACTAGCTGGATATTTTGCTCCCATCGCATTCTCTTCCGCCACGGATGCTCCGTCGAGCGAACGTCCGGCGAGCAAACGGGAATGCAGACCGGCGCGCGCTCCTCCGCCTCCGCTCCGTGCTCGCCGCTCCCCTCCTCCGCGCCACCGCCACCGCCGCGCGCCGCCTTTCCCTCCCTCCGCCGCCGCGACCTCCTCCTCCTCCCCGCGGCGCTGTCCCTCGCGCTCGCCTCATCCGCCGCAGCGCCCGCGCCCGCCGCGGCTCGGGGCCTGTTCCGCATGCCCCCGCAGCGGCTGGCGAACCGCTACTTCCTGGTGCGCGCGGGGGAGTCTGTCTACGAGGAGCAGGGCCTTCTCCGCACCAACCCGGTCGCCAAGACCTCCGTCGACAGCGGCCTCTCCCCCGTGGGGCTCCGGCAGACGGCGCGCGCCGCGCTCGAGCTCCAGCGCCTCGGCGCGTGCGAGGACGACTGCTGGATATGGCCGTCCATCACGCAGCGCGCGTACCAGGCGGCCGAGATCATCGCGGCCGCCAACGGCATCAACCGCAGGTGATGTGTCCAACTGCCCAGCCCCCGTCGGCTCAATTGGAGCTTTGATTTCGGTTCGTATGGATAGTGATTTGGCTTGTTTGATTGCAGCCGCATTGTGCCGGAGTACAGCTTCTTGGATGCGCGTGGATTGGGTGCGTTTGAGGGGAAGAGCCTCGACACCTTGCCCGAGGTACTTATTCCTACTAGTAAAATGCCCGTGCTAACGCTGCGACTTAAACTTGGTAATGCGTTATAATTGCAAACAACCAATTTTTTTGTAAGAAAAGGAGAATAATTATATGCTGTATGATAAATAGAAAAAATAGTTATATGTCATATAACTTTGTAATCCTCAAAACCACAAATATGCTGTGCTCATAAATACTTAATCCAAAATGTAAAACTATAACTCCCAAGTGCTAGCTGAGGCACAAAGCCTCTCTTGACATTAAAACCAGCAAGAACTGTTACAACAATACAGCAGTGTACCATGAAATTATTCAAGTAAAGCAACAAGCCTCTCTTGATATTAAAACCAGCAGGAATGATGTTTGATCATATTTGGATACTCATGTCAACAATAGCATCCAAGTTGTCTGAGTTTGCAACGAAGACATATTCCTTGCCCTGGGACAGGATTGGGAAACAAATTAGCAATGGCATTATAATAAGAAACAAGACAGAGTCAAAACTCCCACAATACTATTTCAGTTCCATTTATTAGTCCCTAAAAGGGTTGGAGAAATTCTGTGGTTATTTCCGTTTCTATTTCTTTGGGAACAAAAGAGAAACACCCTCAAATACTAAATTGCCCTCAAACAAGACTGCTATTATCTTGAGCAAAATAAGCAAACCTTTTTTACATGGAAAGAATTTAAGAGCCTTAAAGGTGAAATATGGTATATGAATAAAGCATGACAATAGTTACATTATAAAGGAATAACACATTTCTGCTTACTTGAGCCAATAAGAGGTCAAGTTTCCCACTGTTCAAAGAGGGGGAACAACACATCACCATGGCCTGAAGGGTACCTTCACAGAAAAAGATAATAACAGTCATAAACACTTGGATTTTTGCAATAAATAGAAAGGGATAAACATTTAAACTGATGAAATTTATCACTGTGTGGCAAAATGGAAAGATAGAACAAAAGAAAACCAGTACTACAAAGGTCAATTAAAATATGAGCCTCATTCAGTTGATAATGCTATATCAACTGATCTGTCATCTGCCAAATATTAAAGTAAAAGAGAGAACACTGACGCTGACCTATAAAAGAAAAGAAGTGATGAATTAGTAGAGTAGATGACGCTGACCTGGTGAATATATTTGCGCGTGCCCTTGTAAACCTTGCCAAAGAGCAGTTGACATGCCTAAGATTGAGAATCACACACTTATTTTAGTGCCAATCATATTACATTACAATTGACAACAAACCCCAAACCCTACACCCTCCAAGTAATGCAAAGATCATCCCTGGCATTAACATAAAGAAATGTAACATGCACACTCCAAAAGGCTACCACTGAATAGATCTGATCTGAATCTAGCTTGCTGCAGTGCTAATCCAAGCAAAAGAGCTAAGGAAATATGTACCTAGAGTTTGGTGTACAATACAAATTTAACCCAGGCAGTTCATAGCTGTTGCACAACTTATCAAGGGCATAAAAGATTGCAAAAGTTGCAGGGGCAGAAGGTCAGTAAGGCACTTACAGGTTCCAATATTTTCTGGAGAAGCTGAGCAATCATGTCAAATGCAACCATCCTAAATTTGCATGGCCCAGTGGTAGACTTGTCACAAGACATGGCATCACAATCTTGAGCACCGGAGAAAAGAAAGAAGAAATTAATCATCTGTGTTATTTGAGCATGAGTCCCTTTCATGAAAGCCTCTTGTCAACTCATCAGCATCACATGAGCATTAGCATCTTCAGTGTGACTGTGAGCATTTTGCCGGAAACAATTTTTGTCAGCACCTGAATGTTTTAGTTGTGGTTTTATTCAATCAAAATGCAATTTCTTTCTCCACAACGTAATCAACATCCTTCTTTTATCATGTTAGTCAACATCACCTATCACGTTAGCAAGAGGCTATATAATTAGTTCAACTGAGCTGTTGTTATTTCAATTAAGCTACCCACGTAAGTTGCTCCAGTTTTCTTATGAGCAGTAGTATGACCGTGACTTAAATAATGAGAACACTGTTAGCATGACTTTTTGAACGAACCTGTTAGCATGACTTGATGACCATGGCCACTGCACTGTACGCACGAGCTTATCCACTCCTGCTGCCTCGACTCGCTTTGAAGCAGAGCAGTGAACCAGTGCTCACTTCTCTCTTTCTTTCTCCCTCGTTCTGTCTTCCTCCTCCGCCAGACAAAAACCAGCACCGCTCCTCCGGCCAAATCCTGTCGCCAGCACCCACCAAAATCAAATCGCCGGCCTGCATTGGTTCACCACGTCCCTAGCCACGCCCTTGAGCAATTACCAGCCTTGACCGAGCCTCCTTGCGCTGGCGCATTTAGTTTCCCCATCTGCCACTTGTGCCGTCGCCCGACCTTCGGGCTCACTGTCCCTGCGGCCAAAAGGATAAGCTCGAGAGGGAGGAGGATGAGAGGGGAGAGAGGAGAGGTACCTTGTCGCCGATTCGCTGGTGCCAAAGGGAGCCTGGTGCGGCGGCCGGAGGCGGCTCTGCGCTGTTGCCTGTCATCCTGCTCTCGCCCCGATTCGATCTGCAGCTGCTGGGAGATACGAGATACTCCGTAGAAGAGAGAGTGGCGGTTCGGAAATCGGGGCCAAACTGCAGTTGATAAAATTTTCGGGTCCGAGGGAGGGAGGGAAGGAGAGCGAGGAGGGATGATCCGAACGATATTGGCCGTTGGATGTTAGTGAGTGAGAGGGAGAGGAGGCTTGAAGAGATCTGAATCGTTCATAGTAAGGAAAGGGGAATTTTTATGGACAACAGCGGGGTGCACGAAGAAATAATCATGTCACTGGGGACATCATGGTGTGTGACCGTTGCAAAAAAAACAACTGGTGGTTTATAAAGGGGTATAGATACATTATCAGGAACTGTTTTTCACGAGTGTGGCGTATTGCTATTGGGATTTAGTAAAGTGCAATAGCAACTAGCTTGAAAGGAGCAAGTTTCTTGTGACAAAATGACAGGTATACAGTTTTATTGTTGGGTTCATCTGTTGGTCCACTTGCTTCATCAAGAACCAAACTGTTTGCCAGATCAATGCCATTGCCATTTTTTCCTCCTTTTGATGCTGCTGATAATTAAATGGTGAGACTGTAATTATGATAAGTAGATAAAACTGTTGGGCTTAAGGAACAAAGCATGAACAATTATTCATTCCTGACAAATGAGTATCCTAGGACAATGAATTTATACTTTTCAATTAGTTTATGTTTCAAAAAAAAACTTTTCAGTTAGTTCGATTGAGATGATTAGATGAATATTATAGAAAATAAAGGATTCGTTCTTTTTTGATTATTTTGATTGAGCCACTCTAATAATTTAGGTGTATAAATAGTTTTTGCAACAAATCTACTCCTTTCCTGATTGAACTATGTTTTTCTTGGTATGATGGCTGCATTAGGTGTATGCGTCAGATAACATTTCACCAGACATGAAGCCTCCTCCTATCAGTGATGGTACTCCTAACGAGAGCGTTGCAGATGTATTTGTTCGGGTGACACAGCTCATGTCCATACTAGAGACCCAATATTCAGGGGAAACTGTTGTCATCGTTTCACCAGATTCTGACAATCTGTCGATTCTTCAAGCTGGATTAATTGGGCTAGACCTGCGAAGGTAACCAGTAAACTTCCTTCTTCGTTCTGAATTCATCTTTACTTCGCAAGATTTCTTACTCTTAGGCAAAACTTGGGTTAGACAGTTTTCATTTTATGTTTATATAGTTGCTACGCACATAAACAGTCTTCAGGCACTGTTGCTAATTGAAAGGCAAGCATATCTGAACAGTTTGATGCCACTTCTGCAGGCATAGCACCTTATTTTTTAAGCCCGGTGAGGTCCGGCCAGTTGATCCCAGTAGCATACCTGAATACAAGCAACCTGCTTCTACTGTTTTTAAGTGTGAAAATCCGCCAAGTTGTAAATAGTTCACTTCCTGTCGTACTTTTCTGTACATGTATGAATATAGACATAAGAAATCTCTTCTTGATGATTGCCTATAGCTCAGTAATAGTATGTGTTGTGCGTCACATCACATCTGAGTAAGCAAGGCATGTAATTTTGTACAGTAGGACTGGGACCAGAGTTCTATAGCTCAAAGTCAGCTTGCATTTGCATAGTACTTTTATATAGTGGGATCTAAGTTCTTAGCGACACACTGTACTTCTTGTAAGGGATGACCGTATCTGTATGAAGTGAAACAGTATTGCCACACGTAGATCCGTGAGTACAATACCCAAGTTAGTGTCTTTCTTGAAATATCATCTGGAATGTGTGATTTCGTACAGTTTTCACCACCAATGCGCAGCTTTTGAAATCTGGTAAAGCGTGCAGATGAAATTGTCGACTAGTGTTACAATTTCCAAATGGTGAAATGCGAAAAAAATATGTGATGGAGCGCCTGAATTTTCACTCTAACCAAATCCTCACGTGTGATCCTAATGCGATCAATAGCCATGACGATTCAATCTCACAACCTTAGCTTCCTGGTTGCGACAACCTATTGTTGCCGATGCAAACCATCTTGGGCATTTGGTTGGATAAATCTCTTGCCATGATTCAATGACGAAAGAGCTGAATATTCAGCTGAATTACCGCTAAAATCAGGGCATCAGGCTGTGCATCTAATTAGCAGTTCAAGTTTAACGTCATTTGCATTGAATTGTTATCTTGACAGTTCAACCGAAAGACGGAGACCGATCTCCCTAGTCACTCCGCAGTCAGCATCCACCGGCCTCGTCGGACATTTTTCAGTGTCATTCTTCACTAGAGCTCGACCGCACAAAGCCCCCACTCCCCGACGCCACATCCACCACCAGGCCCATACTCCATGGACTCACCAATCCGACCGCCGCCGCCGCCGCCCCCGCCGGCGGCTGATCCCGTCGCGCCTTCTTCTCCCCCCTCCCGTGATGGATCCCTCTCGCCGGAGAACCCAGCACCAGCTCCACCACCACCTCCTTCTCCTCCGGCTGGTCCTACCACTACTCCGCCTCCTCGTAGTCCCGGCGATTCTTCTCCATCTTCACCTCCGCACCCCCCTACGCCGCCACCGCCGCCGCCGCTTCCTCCCAGCGCCGATGCTCCTCCTCCCCTGCAGCGCGAGGACCAAACATCGCCGCCGCGGTCCCCGCCCCACCCCACCCCGGCTCCAGTACCGCCGCCTCCTCCAGCGCCGGCGTCCTCGGACGCCAAGTCGGAGCAGGAGGCGGCTGAATCGGCTAGCGAGTCGGGGAGCATGACCCTGGCCCTCGCGCTAACCCAAACCGCAGACTCCACGCCGCCGAAGGCCTCCTCGGCCCGGGCATCACCAATCGGTTCGCCGCAGAAGGAATCGGCCGTCACCATCGCGAAGCTCCTATCCGGCGAGGACCTCGCGGCGGCGGAGGCGAAGCCCGCGGCGGAAAAGGTTGCCCCTCCGAGCGACAATGGGTCACTCGCCGCGGACGCCGCCGTTGCTGGCGCTGGTGGAGGCGGAGGCGGAGGCAGCGTGGGGTCCAAGAGGTGGCTCCTAAGCGGCGGCGTCCCGGAGAAGGTGCGGCGCGCGGAGCTGAGGAGGGCCGAGCTAGGGTTTAGGGTTTCAGCCGCCGTGTTCTGCCTGGTTGCGCTCTCCGTCATGGCCGCCGATACCACGACGGGCTGGTCCGGCGACTCCTTCCGCCGCTACAACGAGTACAGGTTGCGCTGAGCTCAGCTCAAACCTTCCTCATTTGTTTGTCACATCTGTTGTTTGTTGTTTCTTGTTTAGCGTTGATTGGAGCTGTAAATTGGTGAATTTTGGCTATGTAGGTATGTACTTGCAGCGAGTGTCGTGGCTTTTACCTACTCAGGGTTCCAGTTGGTAGCCGAGGTGCATTACCTTGTCACACGGAGGCACATTATTGAAGCCCCATGGCGCAGCTACTTCAATCTCGCAATGGATCAGGCAAGCATGACTGAACTGTAACTCTGCATTTCTGAATGTCACCATTGGTAACCATGAGTTTATGGTAGCACAATGTTTTTTCAAGCTGCCTTAGTTATTTAATGTTTGGTGTCAGCAAACTTGATTAAATTTATGAATTATATGACACTTGAATTATTGCAAAATTTAACAAAGTTCTGTATATTGGATGAAGAGATGAAGATGAACTATTGCATTGTTTTTATGGAGCTTAAAGAAATCATAGGTTGTTGATGAACATGAGGTGGTAATATCAGTTTCAACTATGCTCATGATTGTTCATGCTGGATTCATTTTGATACAAGACTACCTAGACAATCTTCAGATACTGAACAGTACATTCACAGGTGTAAGCAGTGACATGCTGAGTTGCTGACACAACGAGTTGGTTAATGAAAACATTAAGCTCCAAATCCATCTTTAACTACTTAAAGCAGATAAATTACACATTCATTGCAAAAGGATTATTGTTCCCTTCATGATAACAGCTACCCAAATCATCCAACTTCAATCAGCTATCATGACAAGGAAACTTTTCAGAAATAACTGATGAGAATGGTGCCACGGTTGACAGTTTGATGCATTTGTGACTGATAGTACAGAATTTTTCCTTCAGCAATCATATAATTCGCCTTCAAAATCATGTTGGTTAAATGCTCATTGTGAATTGCGAGTAGATCAATTTGTAACATATTCTTCAGTTCTTCCTTTGGAATCAGCTTGACCTTGTTTCTAGAAATATGTTCTAGTATCTAGAAGACCATAAGATCTTCTTTAGTCATGTCTCTACATTCGCCTTTTAAGCTTGGCTCAACTTTGGACTTTGGATTTGCAATCTTGGCATAACAATTGTTACTAGAGTTGTGGCTAAATGATCTTTTGATCCTAATTGCAGATGTTAGCTTACCTTCTCCTGTCAGCGTCTTCAGCAGCACTTTCTCGTAATGGTGTTTGGATGTCTCGGTTTGGAGGGGATCAATTCACAAAACTGATCGACGCTTCAGCCTCCATGGCATTCCTCGCTTTCATTGCTCTCGGTCTTAGCTCAATCATCTCTGCCTACTCTGTCTTCAGCTTAGTTTCATAGACCTATTTTGATGTCCGTTACGTGTTGTAAATAGTACTTCCAAGATGTATCTTGGGCCACTGAACCTGTTTGTGGCTTGTGGCACCCTTTATCTCTACAACTTGGGTACGTTGCCATAATAGATTGAACTCAAATATTGGCTTTTTAAAAATTTATAAGTGGATGTACCATGGATTCATGCTGATCTTCTTATGAGTCTGAAAGATGTGCAACTGAGACCAGTTCAATTGTTGGGTAATAATCGCCATACGATGTTGTGACCCTGTATAGTATATGTATGATGCTGAAGTTATTCATGTGTTTTCTTCCCCTACTCACTTGTCAGCTCATATGGGAGTATAAAGTACCGGGGTGTATCAGCATTTAGTCACTGTAATTGATGTGCATCAGGAATATGCAATGCCATTTCGTTGGCATAGCTATTGGCAATTGCTAAGATAGAATGCTTGTGGCTATCATGGTTTTGGACCAAGGCTATCACTAGAAACCCCCTGGCGCGGCATTGCCGCGCCATCTTTAATTGGGCCAGCGAGCATTGGTACACATGTTTTCTCTTATCGAACAGTAACCAAATGTATTAGCTGAGGTGAATTGTTCAGTTGTAAATAAATTTATGAAGTAATATATATTCACCTTCCCTGATTAAGCATGTATTTTAACCCAACAATTGCCAAGTATTTTTGAATGCAGACCACGACGAATAAGTATTTGGGTAGCTAATGGCTGCATCAAAACCACTGTTCTTGCTCCTAAGTCTTGCTTATAGAACAACTGAACAAGTAGTGTCTTCTCGAGACTAGATTAAACATTGTTGATGCATAGCTATCTTGGACGAGACAGTGCCTATATATGGGTGCAAAAAAGTCTTGTTGCCCTGCATACCCAATCTGTGGATATTTTTGATAGCCATTGCACAGATTAAATATAGATGGCTCAATCTCACCTACTGTAAGTTGTGGTAAACAAATTTATACTGATGCAGGAATTTTCACCCTTGCAAAGGCCTGTTGTGGTGAACAACAGGTGCTGGCATGATAATACACAGCAACAGAAGGGCTTATCTCCTGTCATGAATTTTGAACTAAATTATGTATTGTTTTGCCTTAAAGGAGAAGTCATTACAATAGGGAGGTCAATTTTGAATCACAGAAAATCAAGGGATGTTAAAGTAGAAATTTAGAATGAAGACCTACTGGTTTGGAACAGATTGACAGTCATGAAAGGATGATCAAATCTCATGGCCCTTAAAGTATTATTAATAAAAGGTAGTTTTCATATGGTACAATATTGGTAAAATGGAAATTGTATGTTTATAAATTTGCAATAATTGAAGCCCATTGCAGTAGTAAACTGCTCCCAATGGATGTATTTTACCATTTACAAGATGTGTTGTAATGCGATGATGTATTGTACTGCTTGTAGCACTTAGTTCTCATTTCCAGATCAATGAACCGACTCACCGAGTGTGTTCAGGACGTCAGGTGGGGCTCTTGCTCTCCCGTTGTTCTCTAAGAAAAGACCATTGAGATGAAATCACAATTAACTTAGGTGGAAATGCCTCACGGGGAATATATAAACCAAAAGATATACTCGTTATATGTGTCTTTCGTTGTGATCATAATGTGATGAAATATGGCTATCCCTATTAGTCTATTACTACTGTCTTTAGTTGTGATCAGGAATGTAAGAAAGACATTATAATTCAAGTTAGCACCATTGTTGAGTAACAAATGTGTAGTAAGTGTTGGCTGAGAGGGAGAAGGCTCAGGTATGAGAAGCATATTAATTTGTAATGAAATGTTCCATGAGCATGGCATTTGACCAAGCACCTTGTAAGCAGAACAGACACCATTCCAGGAAGGAGCGCAGTTGCCATTAGAGCTGCTGGCAATGGCATGCGCGTCTGGACTACGGAGGGCACAATGGTGCTGATGCCTATGCACACGCCAGACAAGAGCACAATTGGTTTCAAGGTGCCGCTGCCACTGTTGCTGGCAGAGATGTGCTTCCGCGAAAATGCGATGAGCAGAGCACTGGGTTGCTGGGCAGTAGTGTCACTGCGTCAGCGAGGTCGAGCAGCTCTCCCCAATGCCGTCGCCCATCTCTGTGGGCCTCTATCAGGGCGGCAAAAGAGGCTGGCTCAGACAGGGAGGTTTGTCTTTACCGTCGAACCCTCAGGTCCAGCGCGTCTCCGTGAACCGTGATGAGGAAGCCAGCGTGCGCGCCCCAGCTCCGGTCCCGGCCCCGTGCTGCGCTGAGCGCCGGCGGCCGCGCTAGGCCCCGGTCTCGCACCTCGGCCCTCGTGCCGAACTGGCTCCAGCGTCCGCGCTCCGCCAAGCGCGGCCGCGCGCCATGGATCCCGTGCCACGTCTTCTCCGGCGGCTGGGCGCCTCGGCCCTGCGCCGTTCCACTTGCAGCTACGGCGGCCACGTCGGGCCCCGCACCCCGTCAGATTTCTAGGACGCGAGAGGAGAGAGAGGAAAGAGGAGGACATACAACGAAGAGGGAAGAAGGCGACCGGCAATGGTGGGAGGGACTGCAGGAGCGGTGGCGGCGGCGAGAGAGACGAGAGAGTTCGTTAGCTTTCGGGTCGACCGACAAGTCGACAGAGACCCGAACCGATCCGCAATCGGAGGGTCCATATCGCGATCTGGACGGATCGAACGGCTCGTGGCCTAACGGGCGACGTGGATCAATGAGAGTCCGAGAACAGCCCGATTTCAGGGTCAGGTTTCGTATATTAAAGAAAGATGCTATCCTAGCCAACAGTGAAATGCAATCTGAAAACCTTTTCTTCTCGCGACGGATGTTTTCGCGGCCCACGTTCCCATCCCCGTAGCCCACACACAATCTTGTCCATGTCATCATTCGGCCCAGTCCCAAGGTGGCGGTGCACAACGGTTTGAGGCCCAGGCCCATCTCGTCCGCTTCTACCCAGACGCACTGACGCAGAAGGCAGAACACAGAAGCCAGGACCGCCGCCGCGTACAGCTCTTCCGCGCCGGCGCTCCCGACCGCCGTCCTCGAGTTCGAGCAATGGAGTCTAGGAAGCCGCCGCCCTCCCCCTTCGTAGACACCTATGTGGTAAGCCTCCCAGCCCCTTCCCGGCACTTGCTCTCTCATTTTCGCTATCTCTGCGGGTCTCGAGCTGCTCCCTCACCCCGCCGTCGCTGCCCAGGTACCCGGCGACATCGTTCTGGACCTCTCCGAGATGACCAACCAGACCATAAAGCTCGGAACGGGCTTGCGTCAGGTAAACCCTTTCACGGTGGAAAGTGGAAGCCGTTACCCTTTTTGGGATTTTGGGGGTTAGGGTTTAATGGGGGTTCATCTGGGCCATGAGGCTTATCGGTGCTACATGGGTGCTTGCAGGAGTGCGACACCATCCAGGCGACCAATGCCGGGATACTGCGGCTGTCGAAGCCCAACAAGTACTGGGTTGAGAGCTCCCAGAAGAGGGTGAGTCCTCTGGTTTGCAGTTATAGATGAATTCTGTGAAATTTCGGTTCCTCTGATTACGTCTGTTTGTTGCAAATATGGATTGAGGGGATATGGTTTACTAATTTAATGATAGTGTGAATGGATTGTAGCTTCGCGTGTCCCCTTCAAATTTAAGCACTGAATTGCTGTTTTGGGCTGTAATGACAGTCTGAATGAATCATACCTTTACATGCCCCTTTCAAATTTAAGTACTGAACTGCTTTTATGGCCAAGTGGCCAAGATTTTGTTACACCTTATGGTTGAACTGAAACCTATGAAAAGTGTTTATATTTTATTGTAATCCTACTTTGCTACCATTAATTAGTATGTTGATTGATTGGATATTCAGAATATCTACGGCCCTTCCTGAGTAAATTACTAAACTAATGCATTAGCCTAAATTGCTTCTTTTATGGACTGGGTTATGTTGATTTGGAACTAAGAAATTCCAGAACTTATGCCCAGACATGCGTTGACCACCATCGTATTTACCTTGAACTATTATATGTTCTGCCCCTTTTAATAAATGTTTCAAGTTTCAATTACTTCTATTCATCTACTAAAGTGCAATTAATCCTTAAAATCTCTGAGCTCCTCATCTTATATCTTCTTGACTGTAAAATAGGAGACTGCAGATAGTGCTGCTTTGTTTGTCCTTCTTGTCATGTGTTTCAGCAGGCGCTCATTCATGTTTCTTCTTAATTTATTTTTTTGCAGTATGTACCTTCCGTAGAAGATACAGTACTTGGTATTGTGGTCGACACCAAACCAGATGTAAGTATACGTCAACAATTCTACATGCAGAAATATGTGAATTGCATTCCTTCAGCTTCTAGATATTTTTTCAAAGGTACCGTGGATCCTGACCAAGGAAGCACCGGACCAAATCAAAATAGCTGGTAGTATTGTTCTATTGGACCATGGACAATCCCTATTGATTAACATACATAGCTACACAATTACTTTTGTGTTATAGAATTAAAGCAGGGGAAAGAGGTAGAATATTGCTTGTGTTCCACAATGGATAAACATTGTGAAGCTGCACTTCCCCAAAAAATGGACAAATGTTGCGAAATAGAGGGAGTTTTTATATATGATGTCACTTAGAAATATGTGGCCTTAGTTGTGGCAAGATAATCTGGTTACCCTTTTTGTAGATTTATAATATGTAAAAAGATACCAAAACGAGCTTTCACTAGGAGCTTGATTTCATTTCATTTCCTTTTATGCTAAATAAACTTATTTTTGCATACATTCAATGTGTGGTCTTTGCTGACATAGCTTTGGTTCTTACAGAACTTTGTAGTGGACATAAAGGGCCCTAATTTGGCCTTTCTACCAGTGCTTGCATTTGAAGGTGGTACCAGGAGAAACATACCAAAGTATGAGGTATGGTACTGAGTAATTTGTGCATTCACTATTGTTGAGTTTCGTACTTTTGTCAGTCTATAGCCTTAGAGGTGTATACAGTAGGCCACATATGCAGTTCTGAACATGTACCAAGTAACATGTGGATTGCTTTGGGTTTTTTCTTCCCAAATACTTATGTGCTTTTATATTTTATGTTTAAGTCTTTGCACTCGAATTAAGGAAACCTACAAAATGGCAAGTTGGCAACATGCCCCTGTTATTTCTAATTCATAAATTAATCATTTCTCCTAAGCTATTTAATGTTAGTTACTAATGAACAAGTAGATAGAGTGTTTAGGTTGTAGCCCTTTTTTTAACTTTTGTCGGCACATTTTACGAAACTAAATTAGAGTCTTATACAAATAAAAAGTAATGGAGTAAATGTCATAATCAGGTATAAAGAATGTCTATATCTAGCGTGATTTCATATCTGAGTGGTCCCATAAGTTGTTTCCACAGTGTTTTAAGTCTGGTGTTCAGTTTGCTGATTATATCTTCATCTTACGACGGGAATTATCTTGCAGATTGGTACATTAATATATGCTCGAGTGGTGAAAGCAAATGGCATCATGAACCCAGAGCTCTCATGCATGGATGGTAATATTTTTGGCTTATAATTTGGTACTAATATAGAGTTCTTTGCAATGTCCTCAGTTGTGAGAATCTTTCTGCTTTTGGGATTATACCCGCTCTGTCAGGACCCTGTCTTTGACTTTGTCCAATCACTCTTTTACAATTTAACTGTATTAATTTTGTTCTTATTGTGAAGCTACTGGGAAATCTGCTGAATTTGGTGAGTTGAAAAGTGGCTATATGTTTGACACATCGACTGGCATGTCACGAATGTGAGGATAATATATATCGTTCTCCATTAAATCAGTATCATTGCTTTTTCTGGGTTATATTTTTTATATCGGTTGCTTATAGGCTGTTAAGTTCGCCAACATGTCCAGTTCTGGAGGCCCTTGGGAAAAAACTATCATTTGAGATTGCTGTTGGACTCAATGGTCGAGTTTGGGTATACTTCTTGCAACTGTTCATTTTCTTAAGTTATTTATCCTGTCTTTTTTGTTAAATTGTAAACGCTAATGTTTCTTGAGTTTGATACCTGGGTCAATATTCTGTAGGTGAATGCTCCTGCACCAAATACTGTCATTCTTGTATCAAATGCAATTATGAGGTCAGAATCTTTGAGTGGCATAAAACAAAAGGCTATGGTTGAAAATCTCTTGGAGAGATTGTCATGATGGTAAGTCATCTAGTTTTAGTCCAAAGTAAAATGGGCACATTTGAATCCGTTGTCTGAAGTAGTAGTAGAAAAGTTTGAGATCAAGGTGACTGTCCACGTCGAAGATTATTATTCATCATGTGTAATAATACCCTTTCTTTTTGTTATATTTATAAATTATATTCCCATTTTTCTCTATGAAAAGGAGTATCTATACTGCCATTTTTCATCTTGAGCACTATGTGCATGCTATATCCATCAGATGAAATCATACTTATCTGTTGCTTTTTGAATTCCCGTATATCGGTATAAGTTTCATCCGCTACCAGCACTATATGAACAACATGGCAACTTCATTGCTTTTAGTTTTATCGTATCAAGATAGTATCCATTCTGCACTAGTAATGATGACATGTTTCTGGACTTAACATGTTATGGCAAGTGGGCCGGCAGGAGGCCAAGGCCCACAAGTACTGTAGCGTGAACAGCACCACAAATAAGATTGGATTAGTTGGTTTGTTAGAGATAAGTTAGATAGGTTTGGTTAGGATATTTACTTAGGGGTCAAGTCAGCTTGTCTCTATATAAAGAGACACTATTGTATCAATTAGGTCAAGGAAGAAGTAGAGGATTAATCTCAGAGCCTCCAGCGTGAGGGCGAGATCCCATCTACCTCAACCTGTATCAGCCTCAATAATCTAGCCATAACATCTTGGTATTCAGAGCCAACGATCTTGCGCCCTTAGCCACCACCAATTTTCTTCCCTGCGCCAGATTGATTCAAAAAAAAAATTCCCACCCAAATTCCCACCCCTAATCTGATCTGGCACCTCGTTAGATTAGATTGGTTCATCGCCTGTGCCACAAATCAATTCCAACCAAGCCACACACCGGATTGCATCCCCTCATAGACAAGCAATGGAAACCAGCACTGTTGCCCCAAAGCTCCGCCTCCCCACCTTTGACGGGAATACTGATCCACTGCATTGGCTTTACCATTGCAACCAGTACTTTGATGCATGGGAGATAGCGGAGGATCTGAAGGTATGGTGGATCGCTTCATTCAAGTTGAAAGGCCTAGCACTGCAGTGGTACCGCGACATCGAGCAGAACATGGGTGAAGCTACCTGGCCAGTTTTCGTCGACGCCGTCAGCCGCCGATTTGCGCCGGCTGCTGTGGCTTCAGCCCCGGCGACCATCAAGCCTTCATCACCTCCGGCAACAGCCCCAACATCTGCCGCCATCGACGGGATCATCGCCAAGTTCGACGGCACCGGCAAGCCGTCACCAGCGGCACCCTCCACGGCCGAGGCGTCTTCACCACCACCAGTGCCATCCACTCCAACACTGCCGCCCCTGCTGGTCGTCATCCCCGTGGAATCGACACCATCGTCGCTCGAGGTACCTGCGTCATCGGTGATCTTGCCAACAACATCACCGGCCTCGACGGTGTCGCCTTCCTCACGGTCATTGGTTGTATCGTCTGTGATTCCATCGTCACCAGCAGCATCTCCAATAGCAGCACCAGCAATAACGTCGGAGCAACAGATGCCATCTTTACTACCGCATCTGGGGTCACCCTTACCCAGCTGCCAAACCAACAATCTGGATGGTCGTAGGATTTTTGTGCCTACTGTTTCCGTAGTGAAGGCTCAGATTGCAGTAGCACCTCACCAGATGTGGGATCTAGCTCTGCCGGTTTTGCCTCCTCTCAAGCCACCGGAGGTGCCCTATCCATTGGCTGCAGCAGTCCCAGCCCCGGCGTCCATCAAGCCTTCTCCTCCGGCAGCAACACCACCAACTCCAACAATATCGCCAGCAGCTGCAGCGCCCCCGTCGGCCGCATCGGCGATAGTGGCACCGCCAGCGACATCACAGCCTTCCTTGCTTGATATGTTGCCTATCTTCCTTGTGGGATATGGATTTGGTGCCTCTTTTGTTGCCTTTTTAGCTCAGTTGGACGGTGGAATATACACCAAAGCTGCTGATATTGGAGCTGATTTGGTTGGAAAAGTTGAGCAGGGAATACCAAAAGATGATTCTCGCAATCCTGCTGTCATTGCTAACTTGGTTGCTGATAATGTTGGAGTTTATGCTGCACGAGGTGTTGATATTTTTGAGAGCATAGCAGCAGAACTTATCAGTGCAATGATACTTGGAGGAACAATGGCACAGTGCTGCAAAATTGAGGATCCCTCTGGCTTTATTATGTTTCCTCTTGTTGTCCATTCATTTGATTTGGTGGTTTCATCAGTTGGAATTCTCTCAATCAAAGGCACACACGTCTCTGGACTCATCTTCCCTCTCAAAGATCCCATGTCAATTATGCAAATAGGCCATTCTGTTACTATCATGCTTGCTGTTCTGATTCTTACATTTGGAGTGTCTCCTCGTTGGCTCCTGTATATGGAACAAGCACCTCCAGCATGGCTAAGTTTTGGGCTGCGTGGCTTGGAGGGGATCACTACGGCATATGTTTTCTGTTACTATCTTCTGCAGGCAACCCAGTCTGCAATCACGATGGTTCTCTGGAGCTTCCAGCCAGCAATTCGTAGCCCTTCGGACGCCAGCAGCAACAGCAAATTCTTGTTGCGTAGCCTGTTTCTTACTTTGCTGCCAGCATCATCGTGGGACGACATCCATGTCCCTCTCATTCAGCCGAGTACTACTCACATTGCAGTGAATATTGGTGCAAGTGCTGAGCCGTGTGCCATTACCGACAATCCAGCATGCTTGGGTAGGAATCACATCTGTTGGGTACTGTCTACCTTAACCGTCAGCTATTTGCCATTCTCTACAACATCTGCAGCAGCATCCTCTGCCTCAACTTCAGCCCTGGAGAATGTGGCAGCAACCTCAACCATCGCCTACAACATTTTCATCACCACCACTGTCAGCTGTGACGCCATCAGTTCCTCCAGCAACATCCCCATCGACTGTAGCAGCAGCAGTGTCGGCGGCCTCGCCATCTTCACCAATGGCCTCGCTACAGCTTGCAGCCACTACCTCATCAGCACCAATGAAGCTGCAGGCTGCACGAGCTTAGGTGGTTGCGGTACCTTCATCAGTGGACGAGGTGGTACTGATAGGTTCTGCATTACCACCGCCAGGCCTTCCCCGACTATACCATTGGGCTCCGCAGCATCTTTCCAGGTCTTGACAGCGACATTTACCCCGCCATGGCACTTCGTCACACCGTTGATTCTGCAGTTCTGAGGATCATCACAGCTCGAGGACGAGCTGTCTTCGAGGGGTGGTGAAGTGTTATGGCAAGTGGGCCGGCAGGAGGCCAAGGCCCACAAGTACTGTAGCGTGAACAGCACCACAAATAAGATTGGATTAGTTGGTTTGTTAGAGATAAGTTAGATAGGTTTGGTTAGGATATTTACTTAGGGGTCAAGTCAGCTTGTCTCTATATAAAGAGACACTATTGTATCAATTAGGTCAAGGAAGAAGTAGAGGATTAATCTCAGAGCCTCCAGCGTGAGGGCGAGATCCCATCTACCTCAACCTGTATCAGCCTCAATAATCTAGCCATAACATAACATAATCTGATATCACAATTTGTAACATATTCCTGTATATAGAAGAAAGTTTCAAAACATTACTTTCCTATTTGATTCATTTTATTATATTGTTCTCTCCGAAACTTTTCTTTTATCAGAATTGTGTGACATTGCTGCCTTATGTGCAGGCAATGGACAATAGTGCCAAATCCGATTCTACAAACATGAAGAAAAATAGTGATCACTATCATCTCCGCAGGGCACACTAGGTGGATCATGGATGTTGCACATAAATTAGATATGGTGAAAGAGGCTGGTGTTTTTGATGTTGTAGACTGAACTAATGGATTGGGTAGTTTTAGAATGAAACGTTTGGCTGGTACTACATTGTTTGTTGACTATCTGAAAGACTGAAGGCGCTGCAAGTTAGATATTTGCACTCGCCGATCTTGTTGAAAGGAGCCTCATGATGACTCGATTCCAACATTTCCCATATTCGTTGCACTCAAGAGATTGGCTTCTGCCGATACCGGGTTGACTTTCGGTACAACTTTTTGGGTGCTGGATTGAGTTTTTGGCCGTCACACCCCGCGAAAGCTCACACTCTTGCTGCGGCTTATTTACTTACAGGTTGGACAGGTGTAGAAATGGTTTGAGCTTAAAGAGAGACATACGCCGCCAAATAAAAGCTGTTGTTTACTCGCGACTGATTGCACAGCTTACCCGTGATAACGTTAACAATTGCTTTCTTGTAAGATCCGCCAGATTATGAGGTTGTGCGCTCTTTCGCTTCTTCCCGTATTGGGATCCCTTCGCCGGAATCAGCGTGCCATTTCAGACGAGACGTACGGGATTAACGGCTACGCTTGGGAATGCCTGATTGCCTCCACGCATCTCCCTCCTGCGATGCGTTGTTACCCCTCTTTTTTTTTAAAAAAAAATAAACAGCAGGAGCACTGCTACATCATATAAGAAGGAGAAACATTGGTACATAGCGCGCCGAAACGAACACCACCACCACCCAAACAACTCACGCAACAACGCACACAACATAACTCTACACCACCACATTCCGGGAGAGGAGCCAAAAGAAACCACCGCGGCTGCGCCATCGTCACCAACGCTGTGCCACACCGAATGTTGCGGCTCGCTGCAAGCCTTGAGCTGCAACTCGCACCTCCTCCACCATGAGAGTATCACCCTCAAGCCACACACCAGATCGTCGATCACCCTGTCCCAGTGGATCTTCAGCCACACAATCTCCTCTGCCAAAGACTCAGATATCTGAGACTGCTAAGAGAGCCACACCTCCGACCATCCGAGACCGGGATCCCCACAACACCATGCGCGACAGTTCAAGACCTCCAGCACCCATGGGTCCTCTGCACCATCCTGCCAGCACGGACATGCGCACCTCCTATGCCGTACTACGCGGGTCTAGCCAAGATGGGTCTCAGTGTGGCGCCTCCAACGAGGTTACGACGCCAATAGCGCCGCCGTCGCAGGGTTCACACCCTAGAGAACCTCGTGCAATGAGAACATGGTACCTCGCAATGGTGCCCCCAGCGGGAAACACGACGCCACAAGGGCGCCACCACTATCGTCACCAACACTAATGTCAGTGAAGGCTTTCGCCTGAATTAGCACCATGCCTACCGCACTCCCTTGGCCGAGCCAGCAAGTCCACTTCGTTGCTTCCACACCGCCTTAACCCGAAGAAGCCCGGCGCACCACAACACCACCGGCCTGCACCCACCATTCTCGCAGCCTTGCCGCCCACGCGCAGACCCCTTGCTTGGTTGCCCACGCGCAGACCCTTCAGCCCCATCCACACGAAGACCTCGTGGATCGGAGCCAGCACCACCACCACCACCCCGCCTCCCGGCGCCGTCCTGGCGCGCCGCCACAGCCTGCAGGGCGCCGCTGCGCGCCGTCTTCCGTGCTCGTCGTCGTCGCCGTCCAGCTTCGACCGCCGCCACCCCTCCACACACCCACGGACGCGCGCCCCCTCCGCGCCTCCCTCAGATCCGATCAGGGCGACCCCAGATCTGAGGGTCTCCGCCTCCGCCGCCGCGGGGGACGGACTGCGTTGGCCGGCGAGCTCCGGGAGCGCCGCCGAGCGGGCGGCGCCCGCCCCGATCCACAGGAGCGCAGGGGAAGGGCCACGCCGCCGCCCTCACCACGGGCCGCATGGGTTCCCGGCGGCCCGCTCAGGCAGCGACGCGGCGGGAGTACCCGACGGCGGTTAGGGTTGGAGAGGAGGGAGAGGGAGAGGGAGAGGGAGGCGGGGGCTCTTCGGCTGGGCGTTTTCCATGCGTTGTTACCCCTCATCGACTACGAATCGCATCACAAACTCTCGATCACGAACCGGACCTGCTAGCCATTTCGTACGGGCACCTCGTGCACTACTATCCAGCGCAGCCTCGATCCGCGGGATAGCAAGCCACTCTTCTATTGCTCGGGCGCGGCGCGGCGCGGCACGGCGGCAGTGCGCCGTCCTATGCATAGATCCGGGAACCGGCCACGGTGGACGGCGCGTCTCTTTCGCGCGCGAACGTGAGTACGTGACGGGTCCCCTCGATTCTGCCTCCCCAAGATTATTAACCGGTGCACCGCACCCAGCCGGCATCGCCATCGGAACTCAGAAGCGCGCCAGCCCCACGCGCCCACGCCAGAACGCCGACACCGCAGCATCCCCTGTTCCATTTCCACACCGCGGCCTGCCGCTGGCGCTGCCGACGTCGCTCGCCGAGCTGAGCCCGGCGCTTCCTTCGTATCGACGCATCCTTCTTCCCCAATCCCATCCGTCCAGCCCGCCCCGCTCGCCGGAGTTTTCGTCCCTATCCTGAACTCCCCCCTCGCTCTTGCCCGACCCCGTTCCCTCTTGGCTCTTTGGTGATGCGCGCCGCATGCACGACAGCGACGTGGTGCCGCGCGTGCGCCCCATCCGATTCCAGAGCGGAGCCCCTCGTGGCGTGGATTCGCGCTCGCGTCAGAATAACGGCAGCGCGGCGCTCGGCGCTCGCGTCTCGTCGCTCCCCTTTCCCCTCCTCCTCTCTTTTCCCCCGCGCCCGCTTCGGCAAGACGGCCGCTCGCCTCGCTCTCCCTCGCGGCCTTGCCAATCCTTCCTTCCCGGTCGATCGCTGCTCTACTGCTCCAGATTTCCCTCCCAGGTGAGTGAGCTCTGTCTCCGTCGTCTCGTGTCCGAGGAGGTAGTTTGCGGTAGCTGATTGCTGCTGGGCCGCGAGATTCGCAGACGCTTATCTGATTGGGTTTGTGGGGTTTAGCTTCCTAGCGGGGAGGTAAGGATTGGCGCTACTTTGTGTACCTGCTGCTGGGTGGGTTAGTGATGAAAAGCTCGTTATTAAATCGTGTTATTGTTGGGCTAAATACTTTTATTAATCAGCAGTAGTTGTGTTTTTGTGGTTTGAAGCAACGCTTGGTCACCGATTGCTCTGCCGATTAGTAGTAGGTTTGGTGAAGGCCGTACTCTAACCTGTCGTCTTCGATTGCTTGTCATGTTGTCCATGTTTTTGTTAGTTAGCCTAAATGATGCCCAATGGTAACAGTGCCCTTGGGGTTGTTATTAGGCAGCTCCGGGAGCTGTTGTCATTTCTTTTCGATGCCTCCGCGCACTCCTTTTGTCTCTAGTGTTTCTGATTGTTCGAGGTTTTCTTTTATTATTTTTGCAGGCCAAAATTTTAGTGTTTCTGCTCCAGGGGTCCAGCCATGAGTAGCAGGAGGTACGCCGTGCTTTGCAGCAGTTTGACGACTTTTGTTTCTGATACATCATCATGACATGTTCGACGCAAAAAATGGCAGATATGATACCAATGCATGGAGATGTGGGACTCACTCAACACCGAGTAAATCGATGTATCTAGATGCTCAACAAGCTGTCCGCTGCCAAGCTACGGACCCCGATGTTGGTTCCTGTGCTGTGAAGCATCACTTCCCATCTCCGATTGTATCTTGGATAGAAGATCTTTCGAGCTTTGGCAATGTTTCTTTGGGCCCTGATACTGAATATGTGGATGAGCAAGCCAGAGCTTCAATGGGACAATCTTCAACATCAAGCAATTTGCATGACATGCAAATAGTACGTTCCCTTTCATTTCCCATCCTTTTCTGTAAAAAAAGTACTATGCGTTGTTTCTAGGCCTCTGTTTTTGTATAAAAAAAATGAAGATTGAGATGAAATAACATCCTTATGCATGCTATTCAGTCAGTGAGATTGACAGACGAATTCATGGAGCTTGCAAAGGAGAACACAAGCAATAATCTAGAGACTTGTGGAATTCTTGGTGCTTCATTTGTAAGTGGAGTGGGCAAGTTTCAATATGACAAACATACCTAATTTTCAGATTGGATCTTGATTTGTTTTATACATGTAGAGGGATGGAACTTACTTTGTGACGATGTTGATTATACCAAAGCAAGAAGGAACTGCTCACTCAGTATGTCAGTAACTGAATGGTTTCAAACATATACTTAATATATCAACTGTTATGTTGTTATATGTTCTGACAAATATCTGGCTGTCCCGCTCTGAAACCTTCCTTTTTTTTTGCAAATACAGTGTCAGGCTGTTAATGAAGAGGAGATACATGCCGTATTATCGGAGCAGTCACTTTACCCTGCGGGATGGATTCATGTATATATTCTAGCACTTCCATACTTTATGTACTTATCTTTCTTGTTGGTTCAATTGAAATAAAAAAAGGCACATACAAGTTGCCTCAGCTGATCTGAAAAGATAAGCTGATAACTGCTGTAGACTGCTAGCTGGTTGCAGCATGTCCTAAATCTCACTCATCAATTATCATCTGATCTGAAACCATCATCTTGTATTTGTTTTTTACCTTTAGTTTTCTTCATTCCTTTTGCAGTTGAGGCCAAGCCTTCTTCCTTTCATTTTGGCTTGTTGCAATTCTTTCGCATAATCAGTGAAAAATGCTGCCTGCTAATTTTCTGAGACAAAATTAGTATGTCTATTCAGCATCATTCTTCTTTTTAATAAGGTTGGATGAAGCATATTTTAGTTCATCTAGAAAGTAACAATTATTCTCAACATTAATGTTCAGAACAGTCAGTTTGATTGCTACTTTGAAATTTGTTTTGGCAATCATATTGCATTACTAGCACAGAACATTCACCTCTGGAAACGCTACATATAACATGTTTTTGGCAATTATATTGCATTACTTAACAAATAGAAAATGGATCTCAGTAAACGCTACATATAACATGTCTTTCTTGCATTAGCCATAGCCCATAGGATGGAGCAGTAGATAGTGTACTGGATTTTCTGTCTGGGAAAAGCAATGTGCTGACCTTAGCATCCTGCCCATTTAGTACGATAGTGGCATATGTCACACAGAACAGGAATTATCAGGATATTGTTATCTGAGTGCTTCAAAATAGGCTGCAAGGTGAAATTTCATCAGTTAATCTATATATTGTATCTGCTGTTTTAACTCTGGTGCATAAGGAAGATGAATGTGCCATCATAACTATAACCCAAGCGATGATTTCATGCAACATGCGTAGTGACCTATATACTATAAAAAAGGATGAAGAAAAGAGTGGTAGCTTGTCTAATCCTAATTCAATTTGATCTGCTCTATCAATTATGACTACAGAGCTTTGACTTGATCTTACGGAGTACATCCCTTTCTTGTGCCCTTGGAGGCCTGGATGGAATGGTCAATTTTCTTTAATAGTTCCTGAGTGTAGGAGAGTAGAGAGGGATGCGTATAATGTTGTGGATGTATTGCATTGAGGCCTCGGCCGGTATATATGAGAGTACAAGACTTGGGGGGTAAGGCAACCCCCCGGGATACATATGGCAGTCTATGATATTTCTATCTATACTACCAAATATACTCTAACACTCCCCCGCAGTCACAGCGGGAGCACCGCAGACGGTGAGACTGGAGAAGAAGCCGAAGGCGGGAGCCGACGGACTTACAGCCCCCTGCAGTCACAACGTGGGCGCGGTGCGGATGCTGCGACTGGAGAGAAAACCGGCGAGTATCTCATGCGGATGGTAGCCCTTTGTGCCGATGTCGAGGTAGCCGAGCTGAAGGGCGAAGAGCCATGGTCGAAAATGCCGTGCGTAGGATAGCCGTGGTCGACGTAGAGTTGTCAAGGTTGTCGAAGACGAGGTAGCCGCACATGAAGCCGCGGGCGCACGAGGAGGCGCCATGATGGTGGCGTAACGGAGAGGACGCCAGAGACGAAGATGGCGACGCGTCGAGGCAGTCGTAGAGGGAGCGATGCCGAAGTCGATGCGATCAAGCCATCAGGCGAGGCATGCCCGGGTTTGCCAGGCCCGAGAACGCGTCGGGGACGATGGGCACGCACCAGTGTTGCCAATACCGGACGTGCAAGAGAGAAGTGCACAACCAGACGCCGTCACCGAAGGGGACCAGCAGAGAAGGCCTCCAAAGCGGTCGCAGGCGCTGAAGACGGCGAGGTAGAAGATGCCGACGCCCGCTGTTGCTTGGAGTAGAGGAGGTGGCGAAGCTGGCGACGTGATTGTGCTAGACGAAGCGAGGAGGAGAACCCGGATTTTCCAGCGCAAGGCCGGACGATCCAGGCGACGCGGCGGCGGTGCTCGAAGAAGACGACGAAGATCTCGAACAGCTTGATGAAGACCATGCGCGAAGGGCGCAGCGACGCGTAGTCAACGATGAGGTCGTAGACATGGTCGCCGGCGGTGAGTAAGCAACGGCGGAGAAGACCACGGGTGGCTCCACTGCTGCCCGAAGAGGCGAAGCAGCGGCAGCCCTCCGTACTCAGTGAAGAAACGCACACGACGAAGACAAACGCCACGGGAGCCGGGTGGATCGCGCACATCGGTTGATCAGACCGAGCATGCACGAGGCGAGACGACGGTGGACGAAGTCAGTGGAGGCGTCCCGATCGGTGGTGGCGAAGACGAGCCGGCGAAGGACGACGTGTGGAAGAAGCGGCGATGTAGGCGGCGGTGCAAACAAGCGCCCCCGGGTGCCGGCCATCTCGCCATGCCGCACGGTCGTAGAGGAAGAAGAGGCCGGTGATGTCGATGCCGATGTCGAAGTCGTGGCGCGTGGTCGACGGGCGGTGGGCGACGCAATCTCGATCAGTGATCGAGCAAAAGAAAAATTGATGCAGCAGCTTCACGTGTAGTACCCCTGGGTGCGCGTAGCACAAGATGCCCCACCATTAATCTCTTCCCATCTGCCCAGCACGGTCAAGGATCGCATGTAGACAGAACGAGAGAGAAACAGAGCAACAGAGACATCCAAGCGGCAGTGGTGGAGGACCGGGCGATTCCCGCTGGGGCGTGCGGATCCTGCCTGGGCGGCGGCTTCCTGCAGATGCAGGCGGATCCTGCCCGGGCTGGGGCTCCCCGCTGGCCTGACGGAGGGTCAGGCGGCAGGGTTCCGCCGGGTCGGGCGGCGCCAGTCCTATCCGGCGGCGACGGATCCCGCCGGCAGCAGGGGCTCGGGTGCCGGGGTGAAGACGGCGGCGGTGGAGGGCTCGACGTCCGCGCGGGAGCAGGCGACGAGATGGGGTGGCGGCGCCGCCACTGAAGCGCGTCGATGATGGGGGCGAGACACCACACGGAAGCCCTGCTGCCGCCATGGCAGCACGGGGTAGATCGCGGATGCTTGCTGGAAGCCGTGGCTGCCACCACGGCAGCACGGGATGGGGTCGTCATCGATGGCGTCCATGGCGGATGGCGAGGTACTCCTTGATCTGCTTCTGCGTGACGCAAAGACGGCGGTGGATTAGATTGATCCGCCGTGGAAGAGGGCGCTGCCCCCGGCGAAGGTCATGGGTGACCTTCCCGGGGGCGCGCTAGCAGGCCGTCGAGGGGGGCGCCCTGGAGGTGCGCCGTTGTGGACAGCCGACGGCGCGAGGAAGAAGGCAGAGGTGCCGGCTGCGCCGGCGGCAGCGGAAGATTTAGCCTAGGATCCCCAAACCCTAATCTCGTGATACCATGTAGGAGAGTAGAGAGGGATGCGTATAATGTTGTGGATGTATTGCATTGAGGCCTCGGCCGGTATATATGAGAGTACAAGACTTGGGGGGTAAGGCAACCCCCCGGGATACATATGGCAGTCTATGATATTTCTATCTATACTACCAAATATACTCTAACACTGAGAATTTACACTTTTTCCCTTTTCCAGACTCATCCTTCACAGACATGCTTCCTGTCATCGATCGATTTGCATACTCAATACTCTTACCAGGTAATTAAATAAGTTGTGCTGTGTTGATCTAGAGAGGATGTTCTCTTTTTTTCAGTATTAAAGACGACTGTAGGATTTAAAAGTATTCACTTTTTTTATGTAACAACTGCTTGAATGATCTGAATCAAACGTCATAAATAATTGGCACCATCTTGCCATGGAGAGTTTTGGTCTGTGTCTGCACTTGCTGAAGCTTCCACTTTTGCACTTGCTTTAGATATATGGTACTACATGGCTGATGGCTCCTTATTTGAGCAGTGATCTCTTTACGCACTATGCCTGGTAGATGCACCACTGATTTACAAACTATATCATCCACACATGATCATAGACATGGCGACACATTTTATTAGCTAACAAAAATAACTTAGTTTCCACCCTGATACTGAACACTGTGCCCTGACCTTTATTAAACAGCCATTAGGCATACGAGTTGGTATTTGAGGGTTGAATATCTTCCCTCTTTTCCTGATTAAATCAAAACTTGTCCAGTGCTGAAAGGGCAGGCCAACAAGCTACCATGTGTCTCTTAGTTTTTGTGGTCTCTGGTTGTGATCATAATCATGTCACACAAGTAGCAACGGTGCTTCTGTTATTTGCATATTTCAAGTCGGTAGAATATTTCCTTCAAAAAAAGTCGGTAGAATAAAAATCATGTACCTAGCGGTAGGATGTTGACTAACATCAGGAAATGTGAACCATGCTCCAACAGTCAGCAAAAACATTATTTGAACAGTTAGCATTTTTATGGTTGTACTAACATTGACAGTAACTTGTACTGTGGGTCAGGCTTGTTAAGTTCGTCTGTGACACTTTTTGTTGTGAAAACCAGGTTTTCACCTTCTTTGCAGTGCCTTTAACTTAGATTGATGAGAACTTCGGCTGATGCAAAATGCTGGGTTCCTGCAGGTTATGTTACCAGAGGCTGTTGCAATTGTGGTTGCACCCACCGATCCTACCAGGCAAGTGCTATTTGCTCGTAACTACAACACTTGTACATAAAGTGTGTGACAAACATATGCAGTTCTTTTGTTCTTAATTGCTTTTGGTGGTATCTTCTGGCTCATATAACGTAGAATGAAATCTGAAACTGCCACACCTTTTTAAAAAATTCTTCAGGAGTTACGGAATATTCAGGCTGACTGATCCTGGAGGGATGGAGGTGCTTAGGGGGTGCGATGAAAGTGGGTTCCACACTCACCGAGAGACAACTGACGGCAGTCCAATCTACGAAACCTGCTCGAAAGTGCACTTCAATCCCAATTTGCGGTTTGAGATTGTCGATCTGCGTTCTGGTGCATGATCAATGAAAGCAAAGCTACAACAGCTTGTTCATCCTTATGCTCCCTCTTGGCAGAGTATATAACCTAGAGCTTACAGGTGATCCCTGTTAGGTAGATAAACAAGCTGGAACTAAGATGCCCATGTTACTGATTTATGATGTGTCACCAAGCCTTGTGGCATCTGCTGGTTATTCCTCAGAAAGAGCGTAACTGAAAAACTAGCAGCTGTTATCCTGAATCTGGTGTTCAATCAGCCTTTGAGCTGGTATCTGCAAGTATGTTACTTGGGAAGAAGAACGAACGATTATCTTGGGCTGGACTGAAGTGTGATTGGAGCATATCCTAATTATCAGATACAGAATCTCCTTGGAGTTTCAGACGCTGCACATCAGCTTTCGGGAAAACATGTTCGAAATTGTAGCGTTAGGGATTTCAGAGTCCGTAAGTGTTGGTTACTAAAATGGGATTTGTGTCCAAGCAAAACAGAGCTGCTGTTCAGGCAACCACCCTAAAGTAACACTCCGTATAAAACTTCCTTGTGAAACTCCCATCTCGCTCGTTCTTTTCATACAAGATGCCCCGAAACTTTACAGCACTCGTACGGGGTAGCATCTGACGTTTCATCTGATGATACGTTTAGCCAAAGTATGGCCAAATGAGTTAATTCCCGCACGTCAACTAGCCATGTCGTTATCGCATATGTAGCACGTTTGGTGTCCAGTACTTGAATCCCTTTCTTCATATGGGTCGCATGAATGGGCTTAATTAGTAAGCGTAACGGGAGAAGCTAGCAATGAAAGGCTAGAGAACAAAAATCTCTTCCTTATTTCCCTCAAGCAAAAGAAAGAGAAGGTGGATTGCACAGCAAGGAACTAGTAACTGTTGGCAGGGATGCAGGGAGAATGATTCTGTCCTGCAAAAGGGGCGTCGACAGGAAGAACCCAGTAGTAGATACCTTAAAATGATTGAGAAACGGCCGAAAGGGAGGACTAAACACGGAGCAGACACAAGGAATTGCGTCGCTTTACATCGAGGACCCACCTGTTGTTGGTCGAACCGTGTGCCGCCGCTGTCCATCTATTTGGGAATGCCGAATGCGATGGGGCATCCAGGTACCCGAGCGCGAAGCAGTAGTTGCGCGTGATGCATCATCCGTATCCGTATGGGGCACCGAGGTACCCGATGGCTACGGGGCGGTAACGAATTGCAACGCCGGAGCTCCTCGATCCCGTTCGAGCGCTATCGACTCTACCGCTTCTGCAGCGTCTTCATCTGACGTCGAAATCCAGCGAAGAGCGAGCGAGCCCCAGACCCCCACTTGGCTCGGCGTGGCAGCCGGGACCGAAAGCTAGCTCCCACACCATCCGCCATCGGGCCCGTCGCGATCCGCCGCAGTGGTGGTGGCGGCACTTGTGCGCTCTAGCTACTACTACAACCCAGTGGTGGTGGCGGCACTTGTGCGCTCTAGCTAGCTCGCAGGATGACTGGTAGCGTAGCCACCAACAAATGGCTGGCTCACTGCTCAACGGAGAAAAAGAAAAGAAAAGAAAAGGGCTTGATGGATTTGGATGGTGAGGCCTCCGTGTTAGCTGCTGCTAAGCTAGCTCCGCCTGGGAACGAAAAGGAACACACCCAGGCAAAACGATTCCTTCAGAACCGAGAGAATAAAGGGAGATGCTTTAACAAATCAGCGGCTCGCTGTTACGTGTGTGGCTGGCTCCGGCTCGCGCTAGCTGTCGCGCTCCATGGATGCTCGTCGCGATGGCGCCCCGTATACACGACGGGGGCCCATGGTTGAGGATGGGTGTGACAAGGAGACGACAACGCCGGGCGCAAGCCAAATCCTTCTTCAGAAGAGGGGGGTCGAGTAGGAGGAGTAGGTGAAGGAGCTAGCCGGGGGAATTCGTTTGGTGTCCGAGACTCTCAACTGCTGCTGTCCCTCTCAACATCTGACGATGGGGGGAGATAACCGGCCCTGGCGTGCGTATCTTTTGCTTCTGCTAACCAAGTTAAACATTGGACGAGAACGGGACGGGATTCGGTACCACACACAGTTAGGATAGGTTCAGACCTATGAGCATGCATATTGTGGGTACTACCATGGTACCTTCAATTTACAACGAAATGAAAAAGGGAGCAACAAAACACTAATTAAGCAACCAAACACAGATAAGAAGTGGCCAAGTGGGGGAAGTGGCGTGCTCTGCAATCGGATAGCAACAGCAACCTGATTCTTGCCCATTGTGGTACTAGTAGGAGATACGATCAAGAGAATGTGTGTCACCTCGTATGCACTGATGCACATAAACTCGGGAACTGTTCTTCTAATGTTTATCTGAGGAAGCCTATGACCATTTCGTGCAGATCGTTGACATCACAGGGTATCTGTATTGACGTACTAACAGATTGCTTTCTGGGAATCAATATGAAGGTGGTGTGTATTAAGGAAACCTGAACTTGTCTGATACATACTACCTCCGTCCACAAAAGAATGCAACTATGGGATCCGTACCGGTCAAACTAGTTCAAGTTTGACCAAATTTATAGCAAAAAGTATCAACACTTACGTCTCCAAATAAATTTGTTATGAAAATATGTTCTATAAGTAATCTAATGATACTTATTTTGTATTATAAATGTTAGTAATTTTTGTATAACTTTAGTCAAAGTTTAAATTGTTTGACTCCTCAAAATGTGAGAATTGCATTCTTTTGTGGACGGAGGGAGTACATATACATAAATCACCCGTATTTGCACTACGAGACACTCAACTGTCGCTGCCACTGACGCAAACAAGAAGGTACCAATTGAGGCGGCGACAATGCTAAACTCCGCCGTGTATAAGGATGCAAATAAAAGCTTATCAGACCAGGATTCTCTGAAATACAAATTTATCAGAGAAACCCTGTACTAAATGTACGCAGAGAAACATGAGTTAGAAAATGAAAATGAACAAACAAACCAGAACAACACTCTGAGTCTGAATGAAGCGTGTAAAAAGAACAAATGAGTATCAGTACACTCCAGTACATTTGCGCCTTCTTTTTTTTTTTGCCCTTTTTGATACCAATGCAAACTCCATTGTTGAGGTCGCGCTATTTCCTATACTAAATCCTATTGATCCAAGCCCATGATTTAGAGAGAACACGCCGATTTACTTATGCTGTAACTGTAAAACAGTATAGCATATAGCCAGTATGCACAGAGAGGAAGCAAAAGCAAGCAAGATCGTACGGGCAGCATGGAGGAAGCAAGCGCGTTTCAGAACGGGTGATAGCTCCGGCGCAGCACGCTGACGTTGGCGAACAGCCCGACAAGCTCTTGCTTGTACGGCAGATACGAGCGCCTCCGGCTGCCGCCGCCGCTGCCTCCTCTGCCGTAATATCTCAGCTGATGGGCCGCGCCGTCGCCATCGCGGACTTTGGTACCGCTTTCCTCCTCTGCTTTGTTGATAGGAGGCGGAGGAGGAGGCTGCTCCGCACCAGCGGCGGCGGCGGTGAGGAAGACGAACTTCTCCTTGCCGTCGCTGTGGCTGCGGCCGACGAGGCGTTCGCTGATGCGGCGCCAGCGGAGGACCGACCCCGTGGAGCCGCTCTTCCGGCACCGCAGCGGAGACGCCGGCGCCGACGCCTGCCCCCCGCCGGGCGCCCACAGGCAGTAGCTCTCCGGCGGCACGCCCTCCAGCTCCTCGTCCGCCGCGGCGGAGGCCTCCCCGTCCTCCTGCTCGTCGCCGTCGCCGTCGTCCTGGTCCCGCCACGCCCGCGCGCTCTCCGACCGCGCGTCCCGCCGCTGCCGCGCGCGGAACTCCCGCTCCTCCAGCAGGAGCCGGCCCAGCGGCACCCGCACGGTGGCCGTCTCCGGCTCGTGTTCCCCGACCTCCGCCGCCACTGTCGGCGGGGACGGCGGCCGGCCGAAGATCGGGTACACGGGGACGATGCACGCGTCGGCGGCGAGCGGCGGGGCCGGGAAGCTGAACCCGCTGCCGTCTTCTTCTTCCTCGTCCTCCACCTCCACCTCGACCTCGGCGGCGGGAGGTGACTCCGGAATGTTCTCGGCGGGATCCTGGCCCGTGTCCTCCATGATCGACGCCTGCACCCCTTGCTTAATCAATCCCGCGGCCTCCTAGATTTTTTTTGCGGCCTCGGTTGATTGGCTGCGCTCCCCTGATTTTTTTGTTCTCTTTCCCCCTCTCCTCAGCGTGAGGCGGTGGCGGTGGCGGCGCGAGCAGAGAGGGCGGGAGCCGGGAGGGGAGGGGGTGGAGTGGAATGGAATGGGCGCCGAGGCGGACGTGGTGGCAGATAAGGGGCGGTCTCCGTGCCACTGTCCCGTGGGCCTCACCACCCGACTGGGTCCACGAGTCAGTGGGAGAGTGCGGAGATGGTTCGAGCGGGTAGGTTGAGCCGCGACGGGTGGTACGGCGACGATGTGGGGCCGGGGAGGCGCGGTACACGTGCCGACCCGAGGGTACGGCGCGCAGGGCTGTGGGCTGTTCAGATGAAACGTGAATTTTTTTATATGTCGGGCATACATTTAAAGTATTAAATATAGACTAATTACAAAACTAATTACAAATTTTGTCAGTAAATCGCAAGACGAACCTAATGAGTCTAATTAATCCGTCATTAGCACATGTTTACTGTAGCAATTTATTGTCTAATCATGACCTAACTAGGCTCATTAGATTCGTCTCGCGAAGTACCCTCCATCCATATAATGAGTTATTTTTTTCGACTACATTTAATATACCATGCATATGAGAGAACATACTCGAAAAAATTTTCGCGAAACATCTATAAACAATCTATAAACAGGGCCAGGAATGGAATAGGAGGATCGGTGACGGCGGTGGCAGTTCTAGAAGTCTGGAAAGCCGGGCATGCGAAGTGGAATGTGTCACGTGTCAGCACGCGACCCGGATGGATGGATGTATTCGGATCAGAAGTTCAGAACTGATCGAGAAACTCCAATCTTTTTTAAGGGTTATAGAGCACCCCTAAACTTCAGCTAGCTCTCGCCTCGTCGAGCAGGTTTGTTCGTGGAACTCGGATGTGGCTTACCAAAACTCCGGCGGAAGAAGGGGTCAGCCACAGGGAATCGGGCTCGTTAGATGGCCTATTCGCACACGCGTCGCACGACGGCAGATTACACGGATTTGGGTGACCCGATCCGATGTCTGTTTCGAACGGCCGCACTTGCCACGGCAACCTTGCCATCTTCCTGCTCGTGTGTATGCTCGACGAATTCTTTGGTTGGCATGCTGCCCCCGATCGGCAGCGATCTGTGTACGTGCTGGCCCCGACAGATGGGCCGTCGTTTGCAGGGTTGTTGCACCGGTGCCGTCGGGGCGTCGGCTTCGTGCTGCTCTTGGAAGGCGACTGCTGGTGGCCTCCTAGTAGTAGCGGTAGTACTGCTAGCATAGTTGGTGGCAGATTCTCTAGGCTGGGGAAGGATGTCATGTCACACGCTAGCAGGATGGGAGAGCAGTAGAACGGCGTACAACAAGCGGCCAGGCAAAATGGCAGGGGACCAAGCTGCAGCTCCGGCCGGCAGGCGGCTGCTAGAGTAGAGAGTACTCCGTAGCAGACAACTCCCTTCCCCTCCTTGACGAGCCTAGCGGAGCAATTACAAACAAGGGCCGCCTAGACGAAAACGAAACGAGCTAGCCGGGTCCAGACTCCAGAGATGATGTGTGAATCAGTTCATCAGTTCACAGAGTGGAATCAGGGCCTACCACAGAGTGTGATCTGTGATGCCTGGACCGATTTTCCCGTGGTCCGTGGTGACATGGACTGGACCAGGGCCCAGGGGCCTTCCGTGCTACTGTATGGTCCAGCCCATCACGCCACGGCCTGCAGATTCCTCCGTTTACGGGCTCTATTGGGCTGCAGGATACGGTGCCACATTTCCTTTCTGGTCCATAACCGGATTTCTCTCGACAACTTGCCGTAGCTAGCTCATTGCGCACGGAAGGAAGCACAGAACATAGTAACTGACATCGTGTAGAGTGGTGTCGGCCATTGACCGAGGAGAGTGAGAGTAGCAACGATGGCAAAGGCGCAGAAACGTGAACGACGAGACATGCCGTGTCCCGTTGTGCTCTCCACGAGGAAGACGCAAGCGTTCGTGCTTAAACGCAGGCTTGCGCCGCAGGTCACCTACTGGCAAATATGCTTGTCCATTGGTGGCGACTCAGGCAGGCCTCTCTAGTCTCTCGGCAACTCGCCGTGGAAAGAAAGATTTCGTGCAGTGGTGTCGGTGTCCGCCATTGAGTGAGTGTAAGAGTAGCAAGGATGATGAAGGCGCAGAAACACTGAACGAGGAAATTGACATTTTGCGTTGTGTCCCATTGTGCACGAGCAAGACACAAAGCATTGGTTCGTGCGTGAGGAGGAGGTGCCAGTCAAACCCCAATATTTTGGGATAATAAAAATAATAATTGATCAGGTAACCGTGCAGTCAAAGGCGAAAAACTGTCAGTTGAACGGGGTAGTTATTTGCAATCGACAAATATTTGCACGCGCGCGCTTGGTCAGGCGATAGTGATCCAGCGCGAATCCTATGCATGTCTTCAGCATTCAGGAAGCCGTCTGATGACACACCGACGACCAGATTCGAGCCAGGGATCAAGGATGTACAATCTTTCCGGCAAAAAACAAAAAACAAGTATGTACAGAGACCGCCAAAAACCAGCAACCTGGAGAACTCCGGCCGGTAAAATTATGTACAGCTTGTAAAAATACAGGCCGAGCTCCCAGACCGAAACAAGAAGACGACGGAAAAAAATTGGCTGGAACAGAGTGCAGAACTGCAGACCACCAAGCAGAGAAACGGCAGAAGAAGGCCCCTCCGGGTTTGCCGCTGTGCGCTGAATTTGTTCTGTCCAGGGCGCGGCGTGGCACACGCGAACACGGCGAGCTTGCCGCCAAGGCCGCGAATCAAGCAGCAATCCCCATGCTCGGCTCCAATCATGGCGCTTCTCCCAAGCATCATACCCCCGGCCGGCTGGCGGATTCCCCTCGGAGTTGGAGGCACGGTCACGGACCTTGGACTCTGACTTTACCGTACAGAAGAGTCAGAGGACCTGCTTCCCGAGCTCCCGGCATTGCCATGGCGCCGTCCGGCCGCGGCGGCGTGCCACCAACCGCACCTGCGGCCGCGCTCGTGCGGCGACGAACCTTCTCGGAGAGGGGGAGAACGACGTCACGACTCGCACCGCAGGTCCGCGTCCTTTCTCCCGCCGGCGCCGGCGCCGTCGCGGGTCCTCGCCGGCCGGGGCGGGGTCATGGAGACGGACAGGCGGCCGAACCCCCACTGCCCCACCCGGTACATCTCCATCCACACCTTCTCGGCGTCGAGCCTCCCCGACGACGAGTTGCTCGCCCTCGCGCTGCGCGCCGCCGCCTCGCAGCCAGCGTCGGCCTCCGAACACCGGGCGCCCTTCGCCGCCGCCGCCGCCGCGGCAGCGTCAAGCGCCTCGAGCACCTCCAGCGCCCCGTGGACGTGGCCGCCACCGGCGACGCCGGCGGCGGCTACGGCCCCGCGGCATTTGGCGGCCTTGGCGGCGGGGTCCATGTCGCGCACCCGCTTCTTGTGCCGGAGCTCCCCCTGGCGCCGGCGCAGCCGGCGCAGGCAGCGGCGCGCCACGGCGAGGGGGGCCTTGACGAAGGCCAGCCCCAGCAGGCTGACCACGGCGCACGGGCAGCAACCCAGCGCGATGACGTCCGCCAGCGTCACCGCCACGCAGGACCGGCACGTCTGCGCCGTGCACTCCGCCTGGTCCACCACCGGGACGGTCGCCCCCGGCCGGCACCCGTCGCCGCCGTGCCCGTCGTGGTGGTAGAACCGCCCGCGCCGGCTCGCCGCCATCGCGCCACCTTCACCGCCGCCGCGACGACTCCCGGCGCGCCCGGCGGTCAACTCCTCATGCCGATGCCGTTGCCGCTGCAGCCTGTCCATGACGACGAGCAGGAGATTGCCGTGAGCCGAAGCGCAACTGGAGAAGAAACAGGCCAGAGCCAGAGCCAGGCGGCCATGGCGTCACCGCATCACACCACGGCAATCTGCGGTTTCGAGGGCTCTGGCTGGGGCGAGTTCAGTAAACGGAGGCAGTAAATTAAGTAGAGAGAAGAGTGGTGGCCTGCGCGGCGCCGGAGGGGAGGGGGAAAACGTGTCGTTTTCCGGCACAGTGGCGGGCCGGGAACGCCGCCACATGTTGCGAGGTGAGCCACGGACATGGACACATGCGAGCGATGTGCAAAAACCCTCCATAAATGGAAGGTTTCGGCCGACGGCGAGGCGTCAAGTGGTGGCTGTGGCTCGGGCTCCAGTAGACCAGACCAGACCACACCGTCAAGTGGTGCAACACGAGAACACTTGATCTCAAAAGCAAGCCGTAGCACCTGAAATGCAATGCAAATTACTCGAACCCAATAACGTGTTAACTGAGACCGTGACAGATCAGGAGAGCGCACGAGAGCTACTGCAGTGTAAAAATTACTCGGCCAGTAAGGGTGAACAGCCGGCGGCAACGGTTTTACGGTAGCCAGTTCACCCACCCCTGCAGTCCTCTGCTCTGTTGTGTGCTCCCTCCCCTCCTCTGCTTTCGGAGGACGAGGCATGCCGGCTGCCGGGCGTCGGGGGCCAGGGAACTTTTTGCGTCCTGGACCAGGGCACTGTGCGGACACGTCGGACGGGTACAGCCGGGAACTGTAGCGCCCATCAGCGCCCGACTGACTGGCCGACGCGATACGCTGGCGAGGGGAGGCAGCCAGCCATGGCGTGGCGTTGCGTGGTTCTCTGAATCTCATCTCTCCGGCGGCCCGGCCGGGTTCCGTTCCGGCCTGCCGCCTGAGTGCCTGACGCAGGGCGGGCCCGGTGTGGAGTAAATTGCCGGGCTTTGGCTCAAGATTTGTGCAGAGATGTGCCTCATTCAAGGGCCTGGGACCCGGCTGCTCTGCGCAGGCAGCGTCGTCGTCCCCCTTGGTGCCGGATGGATATCATCGATGGATGGATTTCTGCTTTCTATGATGCCAAGGACAAGAGCAGATTAATGCCCAATGCATAGTTTCAAATTTCAGTCCTTCAAGAAAAGATATGTTGGAAAATGATTCCCCTTTTTTTCGCTCTGTTATTGTACTATTGGACGGTGAGTCATCGACCTTGACAATGTGTGTCCGCAGGGTGAAATAGCTGGAGAGAGAGGAGGACACGAGCGAGACACGTTGGAGTAGGAGGTATCTGGTAGTACCTGATCTGCTATGGGTTTGTCTGCCACTGTGCATTGCATCGCATCGCCCCAACTGATCAAGTGCCTAAGCTTGACCACGCTACTAACATAAAAGCATCACAGGATCGAGCGAATCAAGAGTTTGACCAAACTGAAGTTATGCAAACTTGATCTATTCAGCTATGCGCTGCAAAATAATAATAATAATAATAACTGACTTGTTTTTTTTCCTTCAAAAAAGTAACTTTTAAATCAAACAACCAGAATAGCTAACTCATATGTGAAGCATTAGCCAGTACAACACCTAAAACAGAGGAGGGCAACAACACAAAAGACTACCAAAAAACCCCTGCAAATGCCAAATACCAACAATGAAACTACAACGCCATCACGTTCTAAATTCCACGGGTGAGTGGAATGAAGTCACAGTTTAAAATTCACTTCTTGTTGTAAAGTTCAACCTCAACCTTGAACTAAAAATCCATTTAAAGAAACGTGAATTGAATTTGGTACTACAATTTGCACTAGTACTAGTACAGTAGGTAGGAAGTGCCAAATGCTAATACAATTTGCACTAACCTTCCATCACTTGATCACTACCATTATATCGTAGAAGAAGCGAGGGGACAAACACGCGTGTAGGTACGGCCGAATCCTAACATGACGAATAACCAAATCGGATTTGTGTCGCCATCAATCCTACTGTGGTGCACACCAGACAGCAATTAAAATAGGAGTACCAGGGCTACTACGCAGGAGCAGAGGGCAACCTGCCGTGTCGTCCCTGTCCCCAAATCATTGCAGGTTTAGACGACCCTAACCTGGAAGACACGATGATGATGATTGCGGCGACCAAGCTGCACGCTTCCTCGATGTTTAGTGTGGATATATCCGGTGGTTAAGCAAAGCAAGCTCCACACGCACCAGCAGAACTGTTTGAACCCTTATAAATTAGTGGGGAAATCAGTAGCTTCCTATGTGGAAAGAAGCCTTTGAGTTCATGAGAAAAAAAAGGGAGGACCAAGTATGTCATCAGTGCATGGATGATAGGGACGGCGACATGTCTAGATTCTTTTAGAACAAATAGGACGTGTTAACCGAAAGATTAGGGTGTGATTAGAAGGCGGCCAAGCGACGGCCGATGGTTTTTATTTTTTTGCATGTGGTTTCCACGTTGAGTTTTTTATTCGTTGCTCTGTATGACACTACGATGGTATAGAGCATCGAAGGATACGCTTTCGTCGTTTCTCTTTCTCTTGCAAAAAATGGTTTGAATGCCTGATTGAGCTATGTGATTGCTGGAATTGAAGCTGCAGCCGTGCATGGGCCTGAGATTTATTGCTACAAGCCTAGCTAGAATGGTACAATCACTGAAAGGAAGGAGAACGAAGGCATCTTGTCTACTACGTACTCCCTCCGTTCCAAAATAGATGTCATTCTCGCTTCCCGAGAAGTCAATATTTTCAAAATACCAGCAATTATATATTAAAATATATAAATATTTATGCTAAGTAATTAGTATCATTGGAAAGATCTTTAAGTCTAGTTTTTTAACAAATTTATTTGGAGATGAAAATGTTGCACGTTTTTTCTACAAATCTAGTCAAAGTTGAGAAAGTTTGACCGGTACGCATCCCATAACGTCATCTATTTTGGAACGGAGGGAGTACTAGGCAGCTGAGACATCTTGCAAAGAAAGGAAGGAGAGTATCAAATGATGCGCTCGAGTTTGAACAGCAATGCAGCTACTAGGCTGCGTCGCGTAGGTTAGGTTGTCCGACTCTTGCCGCCTACCAGACCTGATCATGGCTTTCGGTTTGGACGAAGGGGCGAGACCGCGAGAGAGCCAGGATGGCGACGACCGACGATCACTCTTGCGGTAAACAAAAGCGGAAGATTCCATCCACTTCACAAGACAGGGATTAGAAAAGCGCAAGCATGGCGTGGCAACCGAAAGGGTGCATTGCATGCGCTCCTCGTCCGAATGATTTCGGCGTCAGGAGAAAAAAGCTGGGTGTCAGCGGCCGAACCGCCGCCACCGCCCTGAATCCTCTGCAGCACCAGCAGAGAGCCCAGCGCCCTGCCATTGCTGCGGCCTCGCAGAGCAGAGGCTAGATTTCCTAGGGCGGCACGCTCGCCGAGGTACGACGGCATGGCAATTGGCATGGGCCACGGCGGAGGTTATTTCTACTCGGAGTTTCATCAGCGCCGGAGCCGGGGCGGAAGGCTGCACAGTGTACAGGAGGAAGTTATTGGTACTGCAGCGTGCGAATTCAAGGCCAGCCATGGCGCCCCATGTGCGCGCCTTCCTTTCTGAGACCGCAGATGCGAGTTACTACTACAGTCCTGAATGTGCAGCCGGGTGGACGACAGTGCTGTACTGCCAGCATACTGTAGCTTTTTTTTTTTCCTGTTATTATTAATAAGTGATTATTAACTGAGTACGATACCACATTTTGTCGGGTAGCAAGCGGTTAGGGCCTATGGTCTCGTCAAACCTGGTTTCGTGTTCATCAATTAATGTAGTGTGCTTAAGTTTTTGTATTATTGCTCGTACTCTACTCGACAATGAAGGATTGACCGGTCGTGATGCGAGCAACGTAATGCAGTTTGCGCGGCGCTTGTAAAACGGGGGATAAATTCTTTGGCCAGGGCAGTTTTTCACTAAGCATGAAGCCATTCTGAAGCAAAACAAGGATTTGGCAAGAAGAGCAACTTACTCATAGCGAAGGTCGTGCCGTCCGCTACGCTCCGTCGCCTCCCCTGCCCTGCCTCCGATGAAGTCCAAAGCCCGGAGCGCCGCCGCCGCCGCCGCCGCGGGCGTCGTCAAAGGCGAGAGCCCGGGGCGGCCTTCAGCAACCCGAGCGGCACCGCGTGGAGCGCGTCTTCGCGAGTCATGGACGCGGGCGGCAGTGTTGGCCGGCGAGGGAATCCTTCTCCTCCTCCGGGTGGTGTCCGTGCGGGGGACGTGGCTTGTGGGTGTGCCGAGGAGACAGCGGCAGCGCCGGCAGGGGCAGTCTGGCGCCGTGCCTCGCGGCTCTGTTTATCCTCGGGACTTTATACGCGGCGACCTGCATTGGAAATGTTGGGGACACGGGGCTGAGAGGAAGTTTTGCAGGAAAGCCCCACTGCAGTTCTGGTATTCGGCTGGGCGTCCTCGAATGATCTGTTGGCGCGAGGGAATAATTGAGATGGCATTTTTTTTATGAGGTGGGATATAGTAATGTTAAGCTGAAACTGGGGATAATGTTTCCTTGTCCAATCTGCCGTGGAAGCAATGCATAAGAGGTGTTGGCCAATAATGCCGATTCAACGCGTAGGGTGCATGAATCAGCTCGACAATGAGATGGCGATGCTAGATTTGTTTTCCTACAATTCATTCATTTGGATGAACAGGTTATTGCCAATGCTGTGCTGCAAATTTACTCCAGGCGGTGGAATGAGAATTTACAGAGCTACGGGTGCCAAACCGCGAATGCTGCGTCTGTTACTGCGTAGTTTGGCATTTTCTACTCAAGAATTTTAAATGTTTATTGTTTTATCTGTCCGTTTTTCAGACGACACGTGGAAGTATTCAACTCGATCGCAAGCCGATATGTCGACATGCTCGGTATGGATGATGGTCAGCAAAGCAAAGGCCATGTAGAAAGCCTAGATCACCATTCCCAGATGAGGGCGTCAAAAGAAGAAGAAGAAAAAATCTAGATCATCAATAAAAACATTTCAACGCAAACTGTGAAAGGCCATGTAGCCTAGTGGCATGGGTGATCGCGGTATTCTGTCATGTCTAGCTACTGAAACAAATTAAACAAATTAAAACGCCTTTGCATTTTAAAATGAAAGGGATAGTATTGTTCAGTACCGTTAGTTAAAGAGGGGGGAGGGAGGGGGGAGAGGAAAATTACGTATAAGGATATTGACATGAGCTATGAAAAACCGGATTTGTCAGAGGGAGGATGAGATTGTTGAGATAAAATCCAAATTCGTTGTATGGAAGTAAATTATATGTTGGAGGGTTTCTATTCACATACTCCCTCCATATAGGAAATAAAAATTGTTTTAGATAAGATTTTAGTTAAATATATTAGAAATATAAATTATGAATAACTTTTACGTCGTTGTGTTTGGAAATGTGAAAAAATACGAATAAATTTGTCTTGAATTTTTCATAAAAATATACATATATTATTTTGTAATAAGTATTTTTTTGTAAAAACAAGAAGTCAAATTTACATTTTGTAGACCGTATCTTTGTGCAAAAACGACTTCTATTTTCTATAAGGAGGGAGTATATTTTGCGGTCTCAAAATGTTCCAAAGTAGTGTTTATACCAAAATGTATGGTACCAAAACTAACGCCGGCTCACATGGTGCCTCTCCGGCTCTCCCCGCCTCTACAGGCACCTAAAAAGACATTTTCTTTTTAGGAAGCATGGATAGATGCTTTATCAACTATCACCATGTACCAACTTATGTTTTTTTACGCACGATGGCAAATATGAGAACTTCTTACTCAACTAATCAAACTGCTGGATATATTTCATATAAGTGAAATCTTAAGGACCAGGTTTTTACAAGGGGCGCCTTGATAGATTAGGTGACTATAGAACATGAACCGTCTAGAAGTTCATATAAATTTGACACTCTGCGGATAAATGCTAAGGTTTCATATCTCATCCACGTTCATCCTCCGCTAATTAAATCAAGTGGTTATGCATTTTTTTACATTTGTTTACTGTGGCGGTAGGTTTTTCTTAGCAAACATACTGTACATACTAGACGGCTGCTTGATGAACCACTTTGTCCTACATGGCCTTGAATTTTTTTCCTCCTCAGGGTAGCCCGGTAGCCCCTCTCTTTTATTTGCCATGTCTAGTCAGTTCCCGTCGGTACAAACAAGACGATCAATCAGAGTGGACCTCGCATTATTTTTTCTCGTCCCTCCCTTTCAATACGTTGGTTGATGGGTGCGCAGTACGCATCCTATCAAAGGTCACATCGCATCCATGGCTCCATGCTGACGCTAGCCCTCCGTGGCTTGGCCTCACGCCTCCTCAGTAGTCACTAGACAGATCGGCGCGCTACGCGCGCCCGTTCCAAATTTTGGTGAGGAAAAAATATAGCGCGCTCGTTCCAAATTTTGGTGAGGAAAAATTATCGATGGAAAAAGAAAGATGCACAGCAATACGGAGTACTCCTTCCGTCCCTACATGTTTGTCGCCGGACAAAAGAAACGCAAACCAATGCAAATAACAAAAGACTCTATTATCCCTACAGTTTCCTCTCTCTCCCTCTCTTCCCCCCGATTCCTCTCACTCCATGTGCCTAGAAGGAGCGGCGGTGCTCCAGGCCGGCGGCGGAGACCGAGACCGGCGCGTGGGAGCAGCGGCCAGCTGGGGGCGGGCGCGCCAGATCGAGGCCGCCGCTCGCCAGGCCCGCAGCCCCCGCCGCCAGGCTTGCCGGAGCTCCGCAGGGCTGCTCTGTCGCCGCCGCTCCGCTCGCCGGAGCCCGGCCAGTTCATGCCGCCGAGCTCCTCGAGGCCGCGGGGCTGCAGCTCGAAGGAGCTCGTCGCCGCCCGATCAACGCCATCCGTTGCCGCCCGCTGGAGGCCGCCATGCTCGTCCCGTGCAGCTTCGCGGGCCGCCCGGCAAGCCCAACCGCGCGGCGGCCTCGATCCATGGCAAGGAAGACGAGGAGGCCGGCCGGCAGGCACGCTGCGTCCCCGCTAGCGACGACGCGGCGCTAGCGGCAGCACTGACAGCGGCGCAGCAGATGACGTCACGCGGCGATGGCAGGCGCCTGAACACCTCCATGAGCATGTCGTCGACCAGCAGCGCCGGCACCGCCCCGGTCTCGGCCATGGCATCCACCACCTGCTTCGTCTCCGGCGCCGGGCACGTGCGCGTGCAGCCCGCGTAGTCGAATTCGCGCGGCAGGGACAGGCGGAGAGGGAGTTGCGCTAGAGAGAGGGAACAGAGCAGTCAACGGAGGCCTCGAGGTTGGGGATGAGTCTGTGTTTTTTTAATTGGTAAGCGCAGTTTGTGCGGTTGCGTGGCCGCGTGGGAATGGGATAAGGCAGCATACGCATTGATGCGGTCCAGCTACAAGCGCTAGCCAGCGACAGACATTGCGGGACGTGTGACTGTTGCTTCCGCGACACATAATTAGGGACGGAGGGAGTACTTGCTAGCTGTTGGAAAGTGGCTGTCTTCTCTCTCTGCTTGCCATTGTCTTGACGTGTGGACAGCTGTGTGGCAGAGGTCATCCTTATCCCCTTTCGTTTCCGGCTTTCTCACCCCCACCCAATCATTCTCTGTATGTCGAGATCGACAGAGTCCTCATGAAAACAGGCCTGCAGCGCCTGTTGGCATCGGGCTCGCCGCTTGTGCTACCGCTGCTCACCAAGCCACGCAGGTCCTGGTGGCCACGGAGGGCGCCACGCGCGGACTTCGCCCGCCCCGCCGGCCAAGACGGTTCGCCGCGCACAGAGCGCAGTTCCGCACCGCCGGCCATGCAGGCCGCCGCCGCTGACCCGAAGTCCCACGCGCGAGGGCCCAAAGGCAAGGGCGCAGGTGGCCCAGCCCGCGGCGGCCGATCTCGGGGAGCGTTGCTCACGGTCGCGCTGCCGGCCCCAAGGTACACGGGAGCAAGCGGCGCAATGCCCCCAGTGCGGTGTGCTTGCCGGCCGTCAGAGGGGCCCGGCGAGGGTCAGCTAGGTGTGGCAAGGGCGGCGGAGTGGCGCCGCCCGGCCGCCCGATGGACGCGGCATGGCCAGGTGGGACGCCTTGACGCGTCCTTCCGGCATCCCGACCGGCGGAAGGACGTGGCATGCCTCCACTCGACAGCAGCTCCGTCGATGATGGCAGGCTGGTCCTTCTGCGGCGCGTTCGACGACCGGCGGAGGGGTCCGGACGATGCCCAGCAGAGGCCCGGCGCTCGCCTAGCAGAGCGCCGCGTCGCGGCGAATTGCAGCCGAGCACTGCGGCGCAACCAAGTGGAGCGGCTCGTGCGTCTGGGACGACGGAGGAGCTCGCGTGCCTGGATGGTGCGGCGCGGCCTGCCGGAGAAATCCGGCGTGCGACGACCGGTGGCCGTGTTCTTTGGTCTCCAGCGCAAAAATTTATAGACGAAGAACGCACGTACATGGCCTACAGCCAGTCGGGAGAGTGCGAGATGGCCACACGGGACGGCACGGGAACTCTCGAGGTTCTTCTCGGTTTTTTTTTTAAAATGCTAGAGCTGCGGACCCACGTGTCAGAGCCTGACTACAGTAGCTCGGGGCCTAAGAGGCCACCGATTCTTAGAGCTTTAATATAGGATAGTAATGTGCGCGCGCGCTCGTGCGCGGGCGCTCAAGCAGTCTACCTACGCTACGCTAGATTGGTGCCGGAAGAGAGCGAGGTGTCGAGGTGATGTGCCGGTGACGAGGATGATGGGCGAGACAGTTTTTTTTTTCTTTTTCCAACGAACCTCCTCGCCTAATCTCTGTAATCCACCGCCCATGCGGGCATGCGGCCGAATCTCCTAGGCCCACGAGCCTACGAGCACCGGCGGTTAATTTAATCACTGACATCACACGTAAGGGCCTGCATTTTTTTTTCTGAAATTTTATTCTAGTGGCGGTGAAATGATCAAGCTAGTGGTTAGCCGGCCAGCACGGCAGTCATCATCAGATCCGGATCCAGGTGAGAGTGACGGTGGGTGCCAGATCGGTCGACGGGAACATCTGCAGAACGACGGCAGGTCATGTGCGTTGCCCGCTGTTTAAACTTTGGTCAAATGCTGGCCGAGCTGGCTGCCCTGGTAAACTACAGTGTGCAGTGCAAGAGGGCCTGCGTACACTGCAGAGTGCGCACGACGGCCGGCCCCTGCATTATTATGATAGGTCGATCGAGGACGACCGGCTCGGTCGGTGGCTCGTTTGTGCTGCGCCATGCATGCATGTGATCGAGAATCGTTCGGCTAGCTAGCTAGGAAAGATACGGTGTGTGTTTTATTGTGATTTGTGAAGTTTCAAGAGAGCTGAGTCGTGCTACTGCTACGTACATGCTACGTGCCGTTCTGTCGTTTTCGCCTCCATTTTTTTTTGTACGTGCTTGTTTTTGCACGATACAGCTTTACAGTACGAGCAAAGATATGATGGTATGTATGATGCTGCGTTGGTAGTTTGGTACTGACCATGTGAAGTGAAGGGATGAGCGCTAGCCCCGGCCCTAGCTAGTGTGTTTGACTACACGATGCTAGTGTGTTCGGCATTTTACTGGGCTATCTGGCTAAGTAGGAAAATGATTTGGCCTTTGATAAATCTCTTATGAAAACTTTTATGCAGGTTTTATTCAGGGAAACACATTGGCTACGGCTCTGGAGCCAAATACAGCGACTTAAGGATGACAAGAACATGATAATAAATGTATGCCGACATCTTGAAGCTTTGGTCATGCAGATTTACATACAACATGGATGGAGGTTTAGTAATAGGCTGAGTTATACTTAAACCATGTCTGAACTCTGTCGTGCGCTTTATCATTCCTTCTATGTTTCTCCTGAGGTTTTGAGCAGACGGTGGTGCTGCCATGATTGTAATAAGGGCAGTAGCCTTCTTTGAAGGCCAAGGCTGAATTCTATTTCATTATCTAAAAAGAACCTAAGATAGAGACGCTCGATCAGCTATGCCTTTTGAGTGAGCTCTACACACTCGTGCATCAGAAATTAAATATAGTTGGGATATTATCCTTTGTAACGGTTTATTAGTCAGTTGTCTCAATTCTATGTCCTAGCAAGAAACCATCTTTAATTGCCCTGGTATATGCCCAGTTGATTAATTGTTGAATAACCTTTTCCAAGCGGAGTATACAGATGTTTTTTTCTTAAGTAATAAAATTCGGGTGTGGTCCCTGCACTGGAAAAAGAAACTGGAGTATACAAATAGTTAGATAAATACGCATTCCGCAGCAGGCTCGGATCAATTATTGAGCATCTCCAAGCATTACTGGAAAAACTCTACATTGGCATGCGCACGTTAGTGCCGGTCGGCCTGAAGCAGGCCGATATACTAAACAGTGCCCGCGGAGCCACGTTAGTACCGGTCGAGGGCACCGGCTGGTACTAACGTGCGTCATTTAGTATCGGCTGGTATTTTCAGCCGGTACTAAAATGATATGCTCATTTAATACCGGCTAGAATTTCACCCGGTACAAAAAAAGTAACATGTTAGTACCGGTCAAAATATCTGCCCGGTACTAACCAGTCACACACTCGAAAAATCTTGTACTTAGCCGCCCGAGCTGTCCTTTCCTCCTCCATCCATTCATTGCTTATCTTTTATCTTCTTTCTTCTTCTCTTTTACCTTCTCCTCTCCTGCGCGCAGGTTCTCGGCACAGCGACCTGTGGGCGCGGCAAGGGCGAGGCGGCCTGCGGGGGGCGCGACCGTGAGGGTGGGGGCCGCCACCGGCGGAGGAGGAGATGTGAGCGGCGACGGCGGCCCCAGCGTGGCGCTCTGCCGCAGGGACGACGACCCGGGCGTTGTGAGGATTATTTTTAGAGTTTGTGAGAAATTTGTTCCTATGACTTGTGATTCTTGTGACATTGTTATTGTCACTGAAAGATTGTGGGATTGTGAGATGTGTTCTTATAATTTTTGTGATGTTGTGATTCTTGCGCAATTGTTGATGACAAAACAAAGAAAAGAAAAGAAAAGAAAAAAAGAAAAAAAGGGGGGGAAAGGACCGTGGCTGGTTGAGACGTTAGTGCCGGTCTGAGGCACTAGCCGGCACTAACCTGCGCACGTTAGTACCGGTCCATGCGACTGGCACTAACGTGGTGCACGTTAGTGTCGGCAAATTAGTGCTAGTCACAGCGGGCGGCACTAACGTGCCTTGTGACCGGCACTGATGTGCGATTTTCCAACCGTGAAGAGTCTCTTTAAAACTCACTTTCTAAATTGTCATTTAGAGAGTCATTTGCATAAAAATCGTTTTCTATATCTTTCTGTTTTTCGACAGCTTTTCTATATCTTGCATGCACTTTAAAAAGCTATTCTCTTTTCTATATTTAGCTAGTGAGAAATTCAGAATAGAGAGTGACTATGTTTGAATAACCAAATAGAGAGGCTTACCTTTTTAATCAAAATATTTAAAACTAGCAATTAGAAAGAATTTGGAGAGTCTCTTGGAGTTTCTCCGATTGTTCTGCCTGTGTCATTTTTTTATAAGTTTCACAAAATGCGTTTACAAGTTCTTTGCTTCAAATGCACAATTTAGTAAGTCGCAGAAGTCCACGTACACATTCTTTTCAGAAATCTTCACGCAAAGTTGTAGGCAAAGATTTTTTTTTTTTTTTTGCATATGCGCATGAGAGTGTGTGCTTGCGTTCTATATATCTTCCCCTTTTGGCTGCACTTAATTAGTTGATGAAATTTTTGCGATTACTTGTAGCTCTCAAAATGCTAGCATATATTAGCTAATCTTCCACGGATACGCAACTAACTTCAGTACGTTTCTGCAAACGACGTAAGGAATAATGCAGGAGAAACTTAAGCGCACTCCATTATTCACTTACTGATGTATTATAGTCTATCACTCTGCTTGAAATTTTTTATTAAGAATAAAACAACATGAGTGCTTCTTTTTATTCGTTATTAAGCCTCTAAAAAATTAGTCCATATGCATTATTCAGTTTGATGAGCTATCAGCGTCCATGACAGAAAAAAACACGGAAATAAACACTAGATAAATATAATTATACGATCGATTTATTCGGCACTAGCAGACATATGTATGTAGATACATGTCGCTGGGAGTTTTGGAGGCGTAGGAGAAGGTCTGCGTGTTCAGTTTCTGGTCGTGACGCATGCGTGAGTTTTTTTTTTTACCATGCATCAGTTGTTTATGGGCTCGCCAGCCACAACTTTTCTCAGCCCAATAAAATCAAGCCGAGGTCTCTGCATCCAGATGGGCCCACCCCCTCGCCACTTACGGTGACGGGTTTTTTTTTCCTTGTGCCGAGAGGCTGGCTCGCGAATAACTTGCACGACGCGCGTTCTTCCTAACAACAACCATTCTAAATTGATTCCCGTCGGCACCCTGTGTTCTACGGTGCAGTCGTCGCCATGTGCTCCCCACCATAACTACTCCTCCTATGGCATCACATTCTCCTCCTTTCCCTCTTGCTGAATTTTTTTCATCCCTTTGCTGGTACGTTCCTCCTCGACGTACTCATGCTACTTAAGTCAACATACTGCTGAGGTCAACAAATTGGTGGTCTACCTCAAAGAAATCGAGTCGTTACTTCATTGACAACGCCACTCACATAGCCACAACGCCCATGCAGCCTTCCATTCTAGCGCCCCTACACGAGGACATAGAAACCAACGCTAGATCAGCGCACGACATGCATGTGCCACCATAAACACAATTAAGCGAAACTCCTTGCCATGCCGATGTCGGTACTGCTGCAGATGGGCCACAGGGTACCTATTTCGCGTACTATTGGGTACAACAACAATCGCTCTGTTCGTTTGGCAGGACTGGGCTGAAAAGTCTACTGATTTTGGCTGATTCTGGACTGATTCAATAATGTTCTGTGAGGGAAATAATCTAGAGGGCTGGGCTGAACAATGAGTTGCACCAAAGTATGCCATATCAGCTTGGTCCGTTGTACGTCTCACCTCCGCTCGAGGTGCACCCCGTCCGATACATCGACGTCGACGTGCTCTACTGATAGGGCCACGAGCCTATTGACAACAATGAGTCTTGCTTTATTTCACAAGCGATTAAGTTCTACCATGTTGCTTCTTCAATCCTCCAACTCATATTGTCACTGTAAACTTAAAGTTCATTCTGTATTTTGTAGTCTATAAAATGGTGCTATTTGATAAACTACATGTTACTTGCACACGTAAGTATATTATGATATTAGCAGTGTAGCAACATATATGTTTACACACTTGGCATGTGTGAGTTATCTACGGGCGCGGCGTTAGTGCGCCTGCCATCCTAGTAGATACATGGATGACAGAAACACGAGAACTTGATAAAGGACATCTGATGATTATTCAACATATACCAGTAGTAAATTAAAGGATCATGATGATGAGGACATCTTCCTCCACTATTATCCGCTGGCAAAGACGCAACAAGATGGACCAAGTGGCCCAGTTGTAGTCGGGCGGCGACCGTGTGAGCCTCTGAATAATCCCACCTTGCTTAGCTTGGGAGGAGGAAGCCACCTTTAAAAGGGAGAGCCACCCTTCCCCTATCGGACTAGTTTTTTGGGTGATTGAGCCTTTCTCCAAGGGCGTCACCAGAGTTGCGGTTTAGCGATTGCATTGGCGCTTCGGGCTTGCTTGTCGTAGTCGGATCGTGAGGGTCGTCTAACCTGGTGTGCGATGCTAAACTGCGTAATCGGTGCATCGGGCTTTCCATAATCCAATCCTTGCCTAGGCCGGACTCATCATTTGGTATCAAAGCTGGGCCCTTGTTAAGAAGGGGAGAATGATGAGGACATCTTCCTCCACTATTACCCGCTGGCAAAGACGCAACAAGATGGGCCAAGTGGCCCAGTTGTAGTCGGGCGGCGACCGTGTGAGCCTCTGAATAATCCCACCTTCCTTAGCTTGGGAGGAGGAAGCCACCTTAAAAGGGAGAGCCACCCTTCCCCTATCAGACTAGTATTTTGGGTGATTGGGCCTTTCTCTAAGGGTGCCACCAGAGTTGCGGTTCAACGATTGCATTGGCGCTTCGGGCTTGCTCGTCGTAGTCGGATCGTGAGGGTCGTCTAACCTGGTGTGCGATGCTAAACTGCGTAATCGGTGCATCGGGCTTTCTATAATCCAATCCTTGCCTGGGCCGGACTCGTCATTAATGATGAGGACATCTTCCTCCACTACTACCCGCTGGCAAAGACGCAACAAGATGGGCCGAGTGGCCCAGTTGTAGTCGGGCGGCGACCGTGTGAGCCTCTGCATAATCCCACCTTGCTTAGCTTGGGAGGAGGAAGCCACCTTAAAAGGTAGAGCCACCATTCACCTATCAGACTAGTCTTTTAGGGAGATTGGGCCTATCCTTGAGAGGTGCGCTGGAGTGCGGTGCTAATGATTGCCGAGGCGCAACAAGAGGCCCTAGTGGCGTTGTGGGCCGGATCGGTGCGTTGTAATTTCGACAGCTGGTGCTAAGATTGCTGAGGTACAACGAGAGACCCTAGTGACGTTGTGACCGGATTGGTGTGTCGGGCTTTTCATCCACCCCACCTGGGCCGAACTCATCAGACCAAATGTTTGTTAGCATCTATTATATTATATTTCGAGAACCAAATGTTAGCGCCCTCTCCCAATCTCGCAAAGCTAAACGAATTATGCCATATAAGCTTTGATTAATAATCCAACACACTGATCCGGATGATGGAGTTTTGTTATGCCTAAACGACGAGGAGACATGTACATACGTGTGCACCGACTCCACCTGGAGCGTGCCGTCTGTTGCGAGTACAGCCGAGTCACGGATGCCAATTTGGAAAACAAGAACTAAAACGTACAAACCTGAGAATGAGAGCGACATGGCAGCAAACGAACTAATTAATCATCCCGAAGAACGTCGCCATCACGACTGATGCATTGACCTGCTGGCCGTTCCCAATCCAGAAAGCCATTTTGAAGTCTAAAAAATAACCGACAAGGCATCTCTGTCTTTTGCAATGTTTTGCTGGAGATAGATAGCGCCGTTGGTTTTGTTTGTTCCAAAACTAATAGATATTAAGTTACTAACCAAGATGAGCATCCAAATTTGTGCTAGGGTGGGCATTCGGGTATTTCTAGTCGGGTACTTTGGGTGGTTATAACTCGGATTTTCTAAACTGCTACATAAAATTCCGAGGTACCTGAAATATTATGTTTGGTTCGGGGTTTTTCTGGTGTCGGTGTTGTACCGTCGATCCTACCGAGGGATACCCCGAGGTAGTAGAGTTCAGGTGAGGTTTCGCCGAGATCAGGAACGCAAAGGCTAAGAGACTCAGGAACAGGTTCGGGCCGCCGAGATAGCGTAATACCCTACGTCCTGTATGGTGGTTTGTATTCAATGAGATCGTAATCTTTTGATGGGGTCCCTGCCCAGCCTTATATACACGGGGGACAGGGTTACAAGGTCGGTTCCGAATAGAATCCTAACCTAGTACAACTCGTAGAGTGTTTTACAAGTCAATCCGAGTAGTTTACAAGTTATACGACTAGTTTCCATAACGAGGAGAGTCCTTGCAATACTCTACTCGTAGTCTTCACGCCTGGTACGACTTCTTTCGGAGATTATCCACGCGTCCCTGTGGGCCCATGGTCGTACCTCCGACAACCCCCAAGCGCTTCATCATCGAGTCTTTTCATCAACCGAGTACTTGCCAAGTCAATCGAGTACATTTTCGAGTACTTGCTCAATCTTGGAAAGTCCTTGGTTGTCGCGAGGCTGTGAGGTGCTTATGCCCTGTCGATCTTGATCAATCTTGTAGTCTTCAATCTTTTATATGGGGTGCGGCGAAAGTCGCACTCCCTATGGAGTAGCCCCCGAGTCTTAAGTAGAATCGAAGAATTAGGTTGAGGGTCTACAGAATCTTGAATCTTCATCTTGAAATGTGCACTTTTGACAAAATTGCACTTGATATCAAGTAGCCCCCGAGCCTTGGTTTGAATCACAGAAGAAAAAATAAAATCCCAAATCATTTACTACTCTGCAGCCCCCGAGCCTTGAATTATATGTATATATAAAAAGGATCAAGTCTCGTGACTCACAGAGTAGTTTGAGAGTAGAAAAGGAAAAAATCCAAGATTTGTAGAGTAAAGAAAAATAAAAATAACTGTATCCCCAGGGTGTCTCCAGAAAATATCAATTAAATTTAAATCCTTTCCCTAATAAAAAATGGAAATAACTTTTACCTTGGTCTCGAAAAACCAAGCGGCGCGCCCACGGTTAATAAAACTTACCGCGGCCCCCCTCCATTCACTTATCCATTTCGCCAGAGCAAACTCAAAACCTAGCCGCCAGTCAGTCTACTGCCTCCAAAACAACCGCCGCCACCAAAATCCAAGTCGCTCGGAGTCACCATCCAATCCGCTCGATCCCCCAAGTGAATGCGGGTGAAGTCACTGGTGATCTCGAGGATGACATCCAAGAAGGAGAAGAAAACCAGCGGTGGTAGATCTCGTGGCAAAGAAGTGAAACTGCCGTCTCCAAAAAGGGGCAGACTGCAGAAGAGATCTCATCCTATGCCAAACACATACATGAAAGCTTCAAAGGTAACCCAAGATCATCTCCTGAAGTTGGTTGCAGATGGATTCCTCAAGGAACATCAAGTTCTGTTGTGGGTGGCGCCAGATCCAGATAAAAGGCACCGATGGTCCCCGTGGACAAGACTCTGACGTTTAGTCACTTCATCCAAATGGGATTGGTCCTCCCGACTTGTGATTTCCTCAGAGGGTTGCTGTGCTATTATGGATTGGAACTTCCAAATCTGACACCCAATGGGATACTCCAGATCTCCATTTATGTGTTTTTCTGTGAAGCATTCTTGGGCATTAGGCCACATTTTCAGCTGTTCAGGAGGCTATTTCAATGCAAGCTTCAACCCAAGAAGGATGCCACATGCCCCGTTAGCGGGGCTGGCTTTCAGTTGCGTCAAGATGCCAAAGATATTTACCTCGAGTATGACATGTTCAAGTAGCAACTCGGGATGGAAAGAACAATGGTGGTATGTCGGAGACTACGAGCCCAAACTGTCTGAGTGGACCGGAGTCGCTCCAGTAGACTTTCCCGAGTAGAAGAGTCTACCCACCATCGCGGAGAATGTTCATATTCCAGAACTACTCTCCCACATTGCCACATTAAAAGAAAAAGGTGTCACCGGAGCGTCTGTGGTGTATGCTTGGATTAAACGTCGAGTGCAACCACTCGCGCAGAAAGACCACTAGGGCTTCGAGTATAAAGGACAAGAAGATCCCTCCAGGATGAGTCGTGATGAGCTGAGTGAAGAGGAGATCATGGAGCGAGTGCAAATGCTGATGCCAAAGTTTATGCTGTACCAAGTCTCCCGAAGCTCTTCGACGCCGACAATCTACCAAAACCAGTAAGTGTAGTACTCTTGCACTCAATCACTCACCACTATACTTGTGAAATAACCACTCTAATATCGTGAGTATATGTCACGCAGGAGGATGTAGATTTATACTACTCGTGGCCAATCATGCCGGATCAGGTCCCGGCAGGTGCAGATCCCAAATTCACTCTCCCCTCTCATATGAGGAAACCTCCGTTGCAAGGCTCAGAAGAGTCAGGATCGTCACTCCACTTGAGTGACTTTGAAGACTTTGGGTGGTGCAGCATGCAAAGGGTGGTGATGAAGGCACTTCCAATGCAGATCTATTGGATAGAGGCAAAGAACCATCCTTTCCTGCGGATGCGCAGAAGAGGAGAGTTGCACGCAAGAAGAGGATCATTACTGCAAAGACAGCCTCCACCGACTCGACTGTTAGTGACAACCCCCGGTAAGTGATGCCGGGAAAACGGGCGGGTGAAGGCCCGCCTCCGCGCCAGCAGAGACAAATTTAATTGTGGTATTATTTAATGGGATAAAGTAAAGAAATACAGGTAATGCGAGTCCATACTTCCATAATTCTTATATTTCCATAAAAATTATGTTAATTACATCTCCGTAGAGAACACCCCTGATTAAGAGTTCCAACATGAGTACATGAAAATATAGATTACATCATATGGCTAGCCTATTACATGACTACAAAATAAAAGAAGCCTATGTCTTCGCGCCGTAGTGATGGATGCTTGCCGTAGAATAGGATTTGGTGAATATGAACATATGATACATACGCACTCACACCGACACACTTGTTTGATTTTCAGGCATGATGCGACATATAAGTGCAACCATCTTGCTGCTAGCTTGTTTAATTGCCTAGCAATCATGGGATGCAGAGGGTGTTTTGTGGTTCATGATATTTCTATTTCTTTGGTTTGTAATGTGCCATGGCACTTCTATCAAACCAGGCACGCGCATATGTACCTGCTTGAGCTGATTATCTTTGCTCAGTTGTGTCGCAGGATTGAAGCATGGACAAGTATTTTGTATACATCCTTTGAGATGTACGCTTTTAACTTAACTAGACACGGCTAGCTTGTATGGGTGAGCTGCTTGAGAATTTTGATGTCAAAATGATTCCCTAAGGCAAATGCATTATGACCGGACTATATAATAACCAGTTATTTATGTTAACTGGATGCTTGTGACGACGGCATGGTGCATATGTGTATAGTGCCATGCATCTAAATGACATTTGTTTGCCGATTATTTGATAAGTGATATCATCACTAATAGGCATGGTAATTTGGTAATGACCCTTTGAAAAGGGGCTCCCACGTGGTATGCGGCCTGCGTAAAGCTATTCGTTTGTTTATCTTACCCTGGTTGGTCAGGACAAGATGTAGAGACGCTCATGCATATGACAGTCCTTTTAATTTGACTAAGTTTGCATTAGCACTTGATCGAGTACTTGATCAGGTGCATCACTTGGGCTATAGTTTGGCCGTTACACGTCTGGATAGGGTTTCTAAGGGCATCAGCAGTGGTGATCCGGTGCATCAAATAAAATATAGGCCATGTAAACTTAGATTCCTTTAGCTCCAAATTATTTTATCTTGTACAGTGACATGGGACCCACTCGAACCATCATTTTCCTTTCTCTATCTCACCGCTCCTCTCACATGGTAGTTCTCTCTCATCATGCACCGGTGCAAGAAAATGATCCGATTTTTGTCTCTCTCCTCATGAGTCGACGTGCTCCAGTAGAAAGAATCGATACATGAGCTGCCAGCTCGTTTTATGACTCGCTTTGTTTCTCCCACTGGAGAAGGCCTAAGGCAGGCTAACTATGTTGTTAGGCTCGCCTGCGTATACGGCCACATGATCATCATGGCCAATTTGTGATTTAAAAAAGTGTTAGCTAGTATACCCCGGGATGCATGGGTAGATTGAAGATTACATGCAAATGATACAGTGCATGATTGTTTCTTTTGACGGCATCTCGTCTATGCAAAGATGACTGTCTGTTTGAAGGATAAATGACTTGCGTTGTTGCTAACACGACGACACGCTCGAGTATGCTGAGCCTATCTGTATGTGAGGCAACCGTTTTGATAGATATGCAGGTGGGCATTTCTGCCGCTGCAGTTTATGGCAGGCGTTCATGCATGATGATGATGAGGAACCCATGCATGCCTGGTGTGCAGCGAAATCATGTTTTTGTCATTCCCGACATGGCTTTAGCACTTGTTCCTGAATTCGTATCAAAAGACGGAAACGAAGAACAAGCGCTCATCCCATCCTAGCGTTGTACCAACAGACCAGGCCGAGGATTGGGGTCTTCAAACATCCTACCGTGATTTGTATCAAAAGACCAAACCGACGGGCAGGGTCTTCAGTTTTCCTTTGATTTGTTTCATGGAGAAGCAAGAACAGGGAGAGATAGAAGGGAGAAGGGATGCCGGGAAGAAGATTAGAGGAGCGCCATCAGGCTCCTCACCTTGCAGACTTCCCCGCGCTCAGCGGCGCCTCGCCGGACGAGATGCTTCTGTGGCCTTCTTCTTCACGGGTGTTTTGCTCGGAGTTGGTGGTGGAGATGTTTGCCGGCAGTGCTCTCCGTCAGGGGATTGCAGCAGCCTGGCGGCGTGGTGTGGGTGGTGTTTAGCGCAGCAGCCTGACGGTGCTCTCCGTCGAGGGATCGCAACAGCCTGGCGGTGCGCTTGTGAGTTTCTCCGGGATCCTGTGCTGTGTCGATGGCCGTCTATTTATAGGCCGGGAACACGGCGGTTGGCTTTGAGAATTGGCGCTCCTTTCATTCGAGTTTGAATCGCTAATGACGCCGGCGCGCGGTGGTTTAAGTCGAGACCCGCGCGCTAATGCAGATCGTGCGATACGCGGCAGTTTGGTCTCCAGGCGCCTGGACTTGGTCATCTCTGTTTGAAGGCTACACGCGCGCACAGCGGGAGTCCCTCTGCATAGCAAGTGGGCCTCCAATCATTTTTTTACGTGATTAGGAAAATGTTTAATTATCTTTCGGCTGCTGTGTACCTACACGTACGTTATCTTCGTAGCGCGTTATTTGCTTGGTTTACTGGCACGTATATGTACGCATACACTCCTGGGGTGCACGTAAGTGAAGCAGCATCTTTACTGGCCAAATCAATTAGCCGAGGAGAGTCTTAGTGAGCACGTGCATGCAGGCAAGCATATATGCACATGAACGTGTGTACTTCATTATTTTCTATACGACTCTCACATGACCGCTAGCTTATGCCACTCATTATTTGATTAGTCAAGTAAATACCTGTTTTCATGTGACTATTGGCTGGCTGGCCGCGTATTTACGCAAAGCAGCCGTATTTGCACGCAAATACCTTCATGTATATTTATTTCATGGACGTGTTAACTTTGACCCGCCAATATCACATCCATTTATCTTATTATACATATAACGATGGTTATTGATCTGTATTAATTTATTTCTTTGTATTTGAATGGAATTTAGCCATTAATATAGTTTAGTTTATTATGGTGTGAATATTTCACATATTTTGGTTGAGCCAAAAATGGTGTCAACAGTAAGCACACCAGTCGTACTGCAAGAGTACTTCAAATTACTACTCGTTTATAAAAAGTTCCTATAATGCATAGGCTTGGCGATGACGAGGGCCTACTGACCCAGCTTGAGGTGAGCTCAAAGCCCCCAGGCCCATTGAAGGACACAACGCTCGAAGTCGGAGCCCCCAACACGACACCAAATCCAGAAATCCAGACTACTCAAGCCTGTTGTTGATTCATCAGCCGCGAGCCCGAAGAAAATGCCGGAGTCAAGTGCCAGTGAAAATATTATGCTCTCACTGGTATTTGGCGAACCACAAATGCCGGAGAAGAAGTCCAATAGGTAAGCATCATAGCCGTACTCAAGTCGCCATATAAGTAGAGTAGTTATTTGAAGCATTATGTACTTATCTTTGTAGAAAATCCGCTCCCTTGCCACCGAGGAAAAAGGCCAAGGTTTCTACTGAGGAGCCACAACCAGAGCCAACTCAATCATCACCCAGTGAGCAAGAGAAAACCACATATGTTTTGAAGGAGCTCAGTCTGCCAGCGGTAAATCCAACTTCCGAAACAGAAAGTATTCCAGAGAAATCTGCCGCAGAAGAGTTCCAAGCTTCACCCATCCTGTCGGAGCCGACTGAAAGTACCAGGGATATCGTTCCCAACTTACCATTGCTTACTGACAAGGATAGCGAAAGCTCAAAGCAGTTGGTGCAGCCAAATTCCCAGCCAGCACTGGTGAAGACCACAGGGCTACAATTTCTTCAAACTTCCAGTCGGGTGAGTGTAGCTGAAGAAGTTCCTGTGACAGAAGTAAGCACAGCCGTGCCAGGAGCAGCAGAACTCTTTGAAGATCCATTACTTGAAACAAATGTTGTTGCTGCCTTTGTTGAATCGCAGAGAAGAATCACCAATCTTGCGCAGGGCTCGATCAAATATGTAGAGGTAATGATTCTTCCCCATAGCTGTGAAATTAGTAGTCTATACCAGTCTGTAACTATTGAATACCTGCAGGATTTGGCTGCTCGCTCAAAGGAAAAATCCAAAGCCTTGTACGCGATGACTGACGCATCAGTACGAGCCCAAAAATTGGAAGTCGAGCTAACCAAAAGTAAGGAGCAGCTGGCCAAATTATCTGTGCTGTTTGACTCTGTCCAGGCGGAGAAACTAACCACTCGTCAAGAGCTGGAGCAAGAACGGAAGAATCATGCTGCCCGCCAGGAAGAATGGAAAGCCGAAGAAGAAAGGCTGAGGAAAAGGAATCGAACATTGACGCAGACCAACACTGGTGAGTGTCCATATCCACAATCATCTCTCAGACTTGTTATTTTGTCGTTGCAGTCAAGATATCTCCTTGTGCAGAGCATATGACGGCATATATGAAGCTTAAAGACGAATGCACCTCATGACGAAATGGTATGTATAGGGTCACAGAGGAGACGAAAAAACTCTTACGTGATTATATCTCTCTTTATGAGACTCATAACGAGCTTATGACAGAATATGAGCAAGCCATGAAGATGCTTCAGGAATCAGATGTCACTCTCAAGGGTGCCCTGGAGAAAGGCAGAGCAGTCGGAGACGAATACCAAGCCTTAAAGGTCGAACATGCTGAACTTGTCAAAGCAGCTACCACTCTGGTGAACTCTATTGATCGTGGAATTCCTGAAGTATCCAACAAACCACTCATAGAGCGCATCCGAGAAGCCCCCGGCAAGTTTGTGACTTATGTGAAGAAAACCTACTGTTATGTAGCAGATCATGTGCTGGCAGTCGTGCAGTCCTTCTACCCAGATAGGGAGATAGATGACGTCCCAACGGGTAGAGCTGACGACTGTGAGAAGACAAAGTTTAAAGAGTACTTGAAACACTTTGAGCCCATAGCAACAGAAGTCGTGGAGGGTCTGAAACTGCAATGACTTGTAATCCTTCTAGGAACAAAGTGTATTGCGACATTTGTGTAATATCAAAATACTTTGTGTATGCATGTCATATTTGTTATGTAAATATGCCAAGTTTAGTATGAATTATAGGTGCTTTGTGCAATCCTGGCATTTTTGTGCCAAAAAATCACTGCTCTTTCTAGAGTAGAAACTCTGAAGTACCTTCAAATTAGTACTCAAAGATTAAAAATTTAGTAGACTTGTAATGTTGTCTCTTCAAAATGTGACGTACTCGTAAGTAAAGATCAACAATCTTGGGATATATTCAATGTACCCGTAGGTAGGTGCTTTCTAAGGTTAGCTGGCCTCTACAGGTGCCCTGGTCTTAGTTTTAATACAACTAAGTACTCAGGGATCCTGGAAAAGTAGTCGTATAGATGACTCTTCGGATTATAGCTTATGTATACTGTTGTATCAACAAGTATCAAAAGAAACTCTGGAATTAAAAGAGCTAGAGTAGTCTTATAAGACAACAAAAGCCATGATTTCAATGAAGGATGAGAGATCAGATACCGAGAACACGAAATCCACTTTATTCAATCTTGATAACTCAACCATAAATCCCAAAGGTATTTACATACGCTGACAAACTCAAAGGGACAACTCTATGCATAAAACGTATGCAAGTGTTCGGTATTCCAGGAGTCTCTCTCTTCAACTCCTTCATTGTTCTTCAATCGATAAGACCCGGGTCATGTCACCTTGTGAATAATAAAAGGTCCTTTCCAGCGGGACATAAGCTTGTGCATACCCGTGGTCTTCTGGATTCTGCACAATACCAAGTCGTCAATGTTGAATGATCTCTCCTAGACGTTTCTGTCATGATAGCGCTGGACTCCCTGGAGATATCGAGTGGAATTCAACAAAGCGGCGCAGCGTTCCTCCTCAATCAGATCAATCTCTAGTCGTCTTGTGTCATCAGCAACTCCCTCATCATATTGTTCCACTCATGAAGATGAGTACATGAGTTCAACTGGGAGAATAGCTTCAGATCCATATACCAGAAAATATGGTGAGTAGCCGGTGGGCTTGCAGGGCTGAGTACAAAGCCCCCAGAGTACATGTCCCAACTCTTGAATGCACTTTCCTCCATATTTCTTGTCGTATTCAAATAATCGCTTCTTCAAGCCATCCAGGATCAAACCATTGGCTCTTTCGACTTGTCCATTAGCTTTGGGATGAGCTACTGATGCGTGTATGACTTAATGTCGTGGCTCTCACAATGATCTTTGAACTCATAACTGTTAAAATTGGAACCTAAATCTGTAATGATGCAGTGAGGACAACCATACTTGATCATCAGATCAGTAATGAAACCCTTGTCCTTGGCCGCTGATATGTCTGTGACTGGTTTGACCGCGATCCACTTGGTAAACTTGTCGATGGCGACCAATACGTGTGTGAAATTACCAAGAGCAGTTGTGAGCTTGCCCACCATGTCGAGCCCCCAGCAAGCGAACGACCAAGGTGGAGGAATGTCGATCAACTTATGTGCGGGCACGTGTTGCTATATGGCGAAGAATTGGCACCTGGGGCACTTGCAGACAATCTCCTCCGCATCTTTCAGGGCTGTGGGCTAGTAGAAAGCCGCTCTGACTGCCTTCCCAACCATTGTGCGTGATCCTGCATGATTCCCACACGCACCTTCATGTATCTCGAGTAGTATACCTTTGCCTTTTGCTCTTGGGACGCACCACATAGCCACATTGGTGTATAATCCTCTCCTGTATAGCTGATCACCAATTAGTAGATAATTCTTTGATTGACACAGGACTTGCTCAGCTTCTGTTTTGTTCAGGGGTAGAGCCTTGTTCTTGATGTACTCGATAAACGGGATGCGCCAATCTTCCTCGATGACTAGGACCTCACGATCTGGTCCAGGTTCACCATTACTGGTGGGTGCAAACTTCTCAAAGTCGATTGTTCTCTTGCGGAGTTCATGAACAAAAATTCCCACTGGGACTTCTGCGCGAGTAGATCCTAGTTTGGATAACACGTCAGCTGCTACGTTGTCATCACGAACTACCCAATGGTACTCGAGTTCTGCGAACTTGTTCTCTAATTTGCACACTTCCTCGCAATGAGCATCCATGTTCTCCTTCTGGCGATCCCAGTCTTTGTTGCAATGGTTGATGACGATAGAAGAATTGTCATACACCATCAATCGCTTGATTCCCAGAAAAATTGCAAGTCGTAGCCCATGCAACAATGTCTTGTACTCTGCTTCATTATTGGATACCTTCTAGAAGATCTGCAAAATGTACTTGAGTTGATCGCCCTTGGGTGAAATAAAAAGCACTCCCGCACCGGCGCCTTCGAGCTTGAGAGAGCCGTCGAAGTACATGATCCAATGTTCTGGTCTGCCGACAGGGATATCCACTTGATTCTTGCGCCACTCGGCCATGAAGTCTGCCAGGACTTGCGATTTGATAGCTTTCTTGGACTTGAACTCGATGCTGAGTGCTCCGAGCTCGACTGCCCACTTTGAAATTCGCCCGGTGGTGTCCAGGTTGTGTAATATCTCTCCCAGGCCAAACTCCGTGACCACTGCGATGGTGAATGTGTCGAAGTAGTGGCGCAGCTTCCTTGATGTGATGAGTAATGCATAGAGTAGTTTCTGCACTGCCGGGTATCGGGCTTTGGACTCCGTGAGTACTTCACTAACGAAGTACACCGGCCTCTGCACAGGATATGCATGGTGGTCCTCAGGCCTCTCAACGACCAGCCCTGTGCTCACCACATGAGTTGTGGCTGCGATGTAGAGTAGCAGCTCTTTGTCGTCATCTTGCGAAGCAGTCAGTATTGGTGGTTTTTGTAGATGCTGCTAGAGATCCGCCAATGTTGCTGCTGCTTCTTCCGTCCATTGGAACTTGTCTCCCTTTTTCAGTAGCTTGAAGAAAGGCAAGCCTCGTTCTCCAAGTCGTGAGTTAAAACGATGCAGCGCCGCTGTTGGCACTCCTTAGCGTCACGTTTTAGCAACGCTCAAGAGCGCGTAGATATATGTCGTTGTATGCAAAATTAATTCTGCAAGCGCACAGAATATATCTCGTTGTAGCACTTCACCGTGGGAGTTACCCCAGGGTATCGTATTTATATTTCAGCAGGGAAGCAGATGGTTAAAGTGTATTGAAGAATGAAATGATATATCTTGCCAGAAATATCAAGCCACAAACCCAGGGGCACAAACTCTAGGTTTGGGTGGATAATGGTCAAGTTAATGACTGGATAGAAGGTCTGAAAGACCAGCGACACACGGAGCACCTATTTCTAAAGAAAAGGAAAGACGTTGGGAGAAACCGGACCTAGACTCTTTCTAATTCAGAGCAAAAGGCACTCTAGCCTTAGCCTAGACCCTAGCTTAGATACCGGGAACAGAGCTCACTTCGACGGCTAGAACGGGAGAACCTTAACACGGGGTGAGAGAGGGGGTTCTCCGGGCTCAGCACTACTGTTATGAATACACCCGAACGTGGTGGACTACGAAGGACGGACAGGGCTGTCACCACCTGCCGCCTACCACTGCAGTACCGTGGGGTGCAACACACTTCCTAGTTAATCAACAAGCCAGACACCACGTCTGCACTCGATGATTAAGATTTCTCTTGAGGCCTGTCAAGAGAAATCCCCGTCTTCCCTAAGGCGTCTTACGGCCCGGTCAAGGCGAGCAAACCCGCGAGATAAAACCCGGTAGAGCTAAACTAAACTCTACACTAAAACTAAAGGGGATAGGACTTTGCTCTAAAGAGAGCAAGATCTTTACTCTTAAAGAAGAGCAAGAGAGAAATATAAAATATAACTTAAGCTCTGAAGTAAGAAAGTAATTGTATAAATAAACTCTTCAAAAGAAGGAAAGGATACAAGAGCTTCACCAGAACTTCGAAGTCTCCGAAGATCCGAGCTAAGCTCGACTCGACTCTACTCCCAACTCTAATCCTAATCTAAGAAATGAAAAAGATACTAGAGCTCCCTTCAAGTAAAGACTTGAGATATGTGGTGTGTGTGTTCCCAAGGTGAATGAGCTTCCTTTTATAGCCTCCAGGGGGTGGATGTCAGCGTCATTAGCACGCCAAGGCTCTGCTTAGGCTTCACGCGAAGGAGGAGACGTGGCGGCCACAGAGGGAGGCCGGCCGGCCTGGGCTAGGCCGGCCGGCCTGGCCCTGGTGCCACTTGGCACCGTCCTCTGCAGGAACGGTCCTGATGCTCTCCCAAGGTCGGTAACAGTTGCGTTTAGTTGAAGCTTGTCCGAGAATCCTAGGATGTGGGCCCTTCAATCCATGTGCTTTCACCTCTAGGCCTTCCGGGTCCTTGGATCAAACCGACGTTGTTTGCACGGTGCTTGATCATCCTGGGCACTTGGCATGGCTTGTGGATCAATGACATGGCCAGACCTGGCCAGGGGAGGCCGGTCGGCCTGGCCTAGGCCGGCCGGCCTGGCCCTGTGCCAGGTTTGGCCCTTGTTTCTCCTGGTTCATTCTGCAAGCACAACTCATCCAAAACTTGTGGAATTTGTCAATAAAAATACTTTTATGTATGGAATATGGTATGATCATCCTCATTTTACCGAAATGTTGACGGTCACTACGAAGTTATAATGGCCGTCAACACACCCCCAAGCTTAGACTCTTGCTCGTCCTCGAGCAAGGCTAAAACTCTAGGTTCGGTAGGTCAGGAGTTGCTTCAATGTTTATACTCTTAAAGTACTCTGTGCTTAAGCCAAAACTTCAACGAATCACTTGAATAAGTTGGCATAAAAGAGAACTCATACCATGGTTCCACGTGGGGCTGCATTGATTCACGTTTTGGGCTATTGAGAGCTTGAACGGTCATCTCTAAAGTATTTCCTGCAACTTTTCAGGTTCCATCTCGGAGATATGAATTTTTTTCAAAAGATGGTTGATTCATTCCCCGATGGTACTCTCGAGTCACTCAAGGTGTTTTAATCCTCACTCTTGGTCGGGATTGACCAATGTTTCCCTATACTAAGGCTGAAGTGGAGTTGTAGGTAGGGTAAGAGTGGCATACCTTGGTTACTTCTGTTGTCGAGTCGAAGAGTGGTCCGCGAGCGATGGTACTCGTCAAATTCCGGTCTTTGGAATTCATGGGGTTTGAATGGAAAGGGAGAAGGTGTAATGTTCAAAGGTCTTTGGACTCCTTATTGTTTCTCTCTCATATTTTTGAGATGTTTCTTCTCTTTTTTTCTTCAGATGGAGCATTTGTCGCCATTTTTTTTTCGAATACATCTCTTCTCTTACTTTGGTAACAGAGAGGGATTCGGCTTTGTATGGAGTAGTTGAGGACCTTTTGGGGTGAGCTTTGTGATGAGGTGAGTGTATGTCATCGACGGTGGACGTCAACCCCGGAGTGGGACTTTGACTAGTCGGACATTTTGAGGCTGAGGTGGATGGGAAGACCGGTGAATGTCAAGTACCTTCTGCAAGCGGACTTCACCATTCGACAAGACTCAAAGCAACTCAAGATAGCATATGGTAGTTTCAACAAATATATAACTGTTTAGACTCTGGATAGGACATTTAAACCATCGAGAAAGATTCACCATGTAACATTTTATAAAAACTTCCGAGAGGTTCCTTACTAAGCATGCAGTTATACCTCGAAACAAACCATATCAAAACTCACAATAACTTAAACAATGAACAAGTGCTCTTGCTCCCACAGTTTTATCATGGCGGATCCTTAAATGCCAACGAACTCAAATACTCAAGAGTAAAGGATTAAGTACGAGGCACTTAGAGGGCATAAACAGAGCAACTATTCATCATTCCAGAGGTTCTCAACCATAGTTCCATACATAAAGACATCTTTTGGAGCTTTTATTTTATTTTGTTTTTATTATTTTTTTTTAGCATTTCATCATGGCACGGCAAGGCAAGGCAATGCAAACGGCAAGGCAACGGTAAGGCAAACGGTAACGGCAACGGCAAGGCAACGGCAAGGCAAACGGCGACGGCTTTCGACATACCTGCGACTCCCCCAAGCTTCGATGAAGCTCACTGGTAGTTCTGGTTGGGGTCGTAGTGCATGTAGTCGAAGAAGCCGTGGATGTCGGTCTGGAGGGATGTGGTCATCCCCCAGTTCTGCTGCGTGAGATCAGTGTTGTGTGCAACTGGATCTCTGAGTTGCTGTTGTTGCAGCGTCATCGTCTCCATCCTGGTATTAGGATCAGCGATCCCCCGGGAAACCGGGTTCTCGTAGTCATACCTGGCGAAGGCGGATGGTCCGACCTGCGGGCCGTAGCTTGCTGTTCCTTGGTGGTAGTCGAATGCTTCCTCAAAGTTCATGTTGGCTGTGGGGTTCTCTGTCGGCTGCTGGTAGTCGTACTCGGGCTGCTGCTGGTAGTCGTACTCGGGCTGCTGCTGGTAGCAGTACTCGGGCTGTGGCGCGGTACATGTTCCGGCTTCGTCATCATGCTGGTCCGCCTGCCACGTGTTGCAGGGCCTGCAACACTGTGGCGAGCGGGTTCCCTCCTTCTGAGCTGCATGGTTAGACTTCTCGCTGATCTCAGCGACAAAGTTGGGCATGGAAGCTCAACTTCATCGATGAAACCAGGATAGCACATGAAAAGAGTATGGCCAGGGCCCTCGCGCATCAAGTGACCCTAGATGAAATGGTCTAAACCAATGCAGTACTGATATTCTTGTGTAGCTGGAAGGAAGGTGACTTGAGCGCCCTACAAAGCACCAACATGGTTGGCGATGCGTGTGACTAGCGAGGTTATGTCAATTGTGGCTCGGCCACTGACTAACCTCTGCCAGTTCTCAAGCATGCTCATGACCGGAGAAAAGCGAATTTTCTTGACCATGGCATACAGGCACTCTAAATCAGGCAAGAGGCAAATACGCAAATCAGAGCGCGGGTGGACCACCATAGCGATCCACTTCGCCAGGAAACGAAGAGTGGGGTTGTGGATGGCGGTAATGCTATTTTTTTCCGAGGATGGCTCCCCTGTGATGCTATCCCACCATGCGGCACGGTTGTACGGT